>ML252905.1:835-16365 GCA_005239495.1 Nicotiana undulata | reverse complement strand
ATGATGCATATGCAGTTGCTAAGGCAGGGTTTCTAAATGCACATAGAATCACAACATTATGCATAGTTTCAGAATAGACATGGATGATAGTTTTAATGTTGTTTACCTAGAAACAGGATTTCTAAGCGCACAAGCATAGTTGTAGCATGATAAGACATGAATAACAGTTTTTGTTAACGTTATTTATTCTAGGACGGGATTTCTAAATGAGTTTCAGAACATATTTATAAAGACAGAGTCACATAATAACAATTTATTTTGTTGTTGTTATTTATCCTATAAAACGGATTTCTAAGTGATGATGAGATAATGAAAACAATATATGTGTATGGATCCTATGTTGCATGATATCTAATGCATGGCATGCTTGGCATGTTGTACCTAAACATGGATGCTATTGCGCATAGAGAAAGTAAACCTAGGAAGTATGATTTCTATCCTCGATTACACTACAACATGCATATTACCCACCCCTTTTCACTATCCAACCCCAGAGTTATTTTAAAATAATTATTACATACCTTTGAATATGAATTACATAATTGGAAATAAAGAAAATAAGAAGTTAACTATAGGGAGCCTACAGTATAGGCCCAACTGCCCAAGTCTCCAGTTCCTCAATGCCAAGTATTGTTTCACAACCTTTTTCACAATCCAGGTGTGTAAGTGTTTCCTAAGGACCTCAAGGGATCCCGGGAAGTGCTCACACCCAGATTTCATAGCCAAGATAGAGTAAGTGCAGTGTGGAATGCCAGCCTTTGTGTGTCAAAGTTTAGAGGGAGCTCAAGGGTCCCAAGGCAATGCTCACATAGAGGGGGCAGAACTTAAGGGGTCTAAGAGTTGAGTGAGAGTGCTTGATATAGTTTTGAAAAGGTTAAGTAAGAAAATAGTTTTTGAAAAGGGTAAGTAAGAAAACAGTTTTGAAAAGGGAGACTTGATTGAAATAGTTTTATAACTAAGAAGTTTAACCACTGAAACAGGCTGAAAGAGCAGGAACACCAAACAAGTTCAACATCTCACAAATAACCAATAATAGTCAATCAACCACAAGCAGGGGAATAGGATTTGAGGGACAAATACAGAGCAGGTGAGGGAAAACATGTAGCAGGCAGTACACAATCAGTAGTTCCTAAGGGTTCAGACGATCAGGGGTACAGTATGGTATAGGGCTAAACTAACATAGCAGTACCAACCAGCTTAAGACAGTAGAGTCTACCCAAACTAACATAAACAGGGAAATTCACATAAAGACAGGTTTGGAATACACAAAGACATGATGGATAATAAAGCATAACTTGACATGCTAGATGGAATCCAAGATTTAGTTACATGTTGAACAACAGAATGGTAAATAGAAGCAGATTAGAAACACAATGAATTGCGACAGTAATAGAAACATGTTGGTTTGAGAACTGAAATTTGAATTAGGACATACCAGTGAAGTAAAGAAAGCAGTAACACAAAGCAAGAAATAGGAGATGCACAATAGTTAGCCTTGGCTTGCAGCCGGCTAACTTAGAAGAGTAGCCAGTAGCACAAAAGAGAGAGAGATCAGAGAGTTTTAGTTGTGAGAGAGAGAGTTGAACCAAAATTTGTTCGTGCATGTGCTAATGAGAGAATGGAGTATATATAGTTTTGAAAACAGGTAGCAAATAAGGTGAGAATCAAAATTAACCAGTAATTAATGGACTAATTATCAATCAGTACACAATCAGTATAGGTGTCCCTTAATTGAAGGAATCAAGTTCAAACGGTATTACGCAAACAACAAATAAGGAAAGGTACCATATGTAGCTTAGAGGAATATTCAAAATAGTGTAAAATGAGCCTAAGTATCTAATTTCAACCTAAGGCAAAATAACAAATAAGGAAAGTTCCCATGAATATAACACATAAGGAAACAATTTTAACCTAATACAAGTATGCAATTGAGACTAGGTTCATCAGATTCTAATTAAGGAAATAGGGATCAATTAACAGTAAATTGACCATGTAACAAGGTAAGAAATAAGCTAAAGGTCGGAAATTAGTAAGAATATCCCATAAGAAATCAGTAAGGTTTTCAAATCACAAGGAATCTGGGATTCAAATTATAAATCAGTAACCCTAACAAAGTAAAATTACAGAGAATCAAGGATTCGAACAGGAATAACATCAATTAAAGGAGATTAACGTGAATTGAATAAATAACAGGCAAGAAGTCAGAAACCCTAGTAGTGAAAACATATAAAATTAGGGATTCACATGAATTTATAAGGTAAACAGTAATGTAAGCGGAAAAGCAAGGAAAACATCAGAGACATAGATGAACAACATAGGGTAAAACATCATAAAGTTCATGAGATGCAAGCACATATGCAAACAATATCAAAGACGAAGTCAGGGACTTAGGGTTTAGGTCTAAAATTAGGGATTTCATCACAACGATTCAATAAAAGAGAGAAACTTCAATAAATCACTAAAGACCCTAGAATAATACTGAAAAAATCATAGGGAAATCATTTAAAACGGAGTCATGAAACCCTAGATGAAAACGAAGAGTCGTTTTAGGAAAAATCGGAGAATCTTTGAGAAAAACAACGAAATAGCTTAAAATATACACAGATCTATCATAGATCTAAAAGAATATGAGAGTTTTAAGAATTAGGGTTTCAGAGAGAACCCAGAAAAGATAAGAAAACCTCAAAACATTACTGGTTTTAGCCCAAAAGTCATAGATCTTACTCAAACGGCCGGAGGTGGCCGAAAAATGGCATGAAAGGCCATAGGGGGAGTTGAACCGCTCCAAGTTCATCTGAGGACCTCAAGGTAGTGTCAAACCAGCATGGGGTGAAGCAGGGACTAGGAGAGGGTGAGAGGACATAGTTTCCGGTGAGGGAGATAGTTGGAGAAGATGGACAGAGTCCATCAGAGAGGAGGGGAGATGAGAAGGTTCTAGAGAGAACCAGAGATAGAGAGAGAGACCGGTTGAGAGAGAATGGGAACCGGGGAAAATGAATAGGGGGGGGGGGGTAGTCATTTGGGGGATTATTAATGGAAAGAACGGATCTGGTTAGTTGATTAAAATTAATCAAAGATCCAGATCAAAAGTGGAGATTGGGTAGGGTGATTTTAAGGGACTGTGCCTAGGGTATTGGGTTAATTCGATTGGTCTTGGGCTGGTTTTAATTGGGTTGGGTTTAGATTAAATTAGGCTATAATTTAAATAGAAAGGGGCTAATTGTTAAATACCCATTAAAATTAGATAAATAATTAATAAGAATAACTAATAATTAGATAAAATAAAATCAAGGCTAAATAGGTGAAATTAAGGTAATTAACTAGTATTAAAATGTAAGATGACTGATTATTGAATTAAAATAGCATAAAAATGTGTAATTAGGCTATAATTTCAAAGTTGTTGTAATTATAGCCAAATAATGCCAAATTGGCTAATTTGTGAAATAATTAAATCCTAATGGGATTAAAAATGATATATTGAGCTAAGAAATATTTTGAAATTATTTGCAATGCAATTTATGAATAATTATGGGATATAAAGTACTGAATAAACCAGACAATAAATTGATAAAATATGGAAAATTATGGGAAAATACCAATGCGATTTTTGCGAAAAAATTGGGTATCAACAGATTGCTAATTTTCCACTGCCAACCGAAAATCGCCAAAAATTCAATTTCGTCAATTCAAGCCTGATTCTACTACGAACCTCAAAATAAAATTCTGAACACACTCCTAAGTCTCAAATCACCCAATGAAGCTATCCGAGCCATAAAATCCACATTTCGAGGTCATTTACCTATAAGTCAATTTCTGATTGACTTTTCCAACTGTCATGCCAATTTAAGAGACTAAGCGTCTCAATTCTCACTGCGACCACTCCGAACCCGACCCAACCGACCCCAACACATCATAACAGACTAAACAATGCATGACAATGCAGAAACATGAATAACGGGGCTAATTCCACGAAACGACCGGCCGGGTCGTTACATCATGAGTGCCAAACCACCTGAGCTTCCTTGAGAAGGGATCTGGATTAAACTATAGAAGCCAAACCACCTGAGCTTCCTTGAGAAGGGATCTGGATTAAACAAAAGAAGCCAAAGTCCTGCACGATTTTGTGGTGATCTTCAAGCTTAGTTTCCAGTAGATCTACTACATTAAGTCGATGGTAGTTTAGCATTGAACGAAAATCTCTTCTAAAATCAGCATTACTTGCACCCCTACAATTCCAAATGATGATATTCATACTAGTGTTTTGGGTTGAAGACCTCCTCCTTTGGCTCATTTGAGGATTGTGTTGGCTCGTGTTTCCCTCTTGGTTCATCTATTAGTGTGTGAACATTGTTGGAACCATCACTACATCATATTGGTAGATTCCCGAAGGTCTTAGCTTCCTTATATTGATTGAGCACTTCCTCAAATCCAGCGGGCAACTTAAGATGAATCTTTTTTCTCTTCTTGTATTGAACACCATTGTTATTGCGTACCTCAACACTTCATGATCCACTACTCTTTCTGTTGGTATTTCTTCATTTTCTTCCTCCTCTTCCATCCTTGCTTGGTTCAGATCCTGTTGTGGGTTGGTGTAGGCAGTGGTACATTCTATATCTCTGCTAGTATTTGTAAATTGTTGTTGGCAAGGTGTTATGGGAGTGTGTATGGTTTGTGCATGGTTCAGTTTATGTGCATGGTTCGCGTGTGTGTTCATTAGGTGTTGTGGATTGGTTTGGTACATTGGAGCTGGGGCCGGTGGGTTCTGAGGGTTGGGGAAAAGTTTCATTTACATATTGAATAGGTTGGAGGGAGCCAGAGCGTGTGAGCTTGGGACTCCCTATGGTTGTTGACTCCATGGGAACGGGTGAATCCTGGGCTTTGGTATAAGGGAAAGGACTGTGGGTAATGTTGAAGCATGAAGAACCATGGCAAGTTCATGATGTTGTTCATCCCTAGTTGAAATTCCTATGAAACTATTTGTGCTAGATTGCTTGGGTCCTCTATCTGGACCACTATGTTTTGCCCATTGAGCTTTAGGTTTATGCTAAGGCATGCCCCATTAACCCGTGCTCCAGCCATGATTGTGGAACATGGTTTTGATGAATGGGCATCGTTAAGTAGATTAGAGGAGTTCGAGTTGTATTCAGTGGAGGGACATCCCTTGTGTTGTTTCGTACATGTTGGTTCTCCCCCATCCATACGTTCCTTCTTGCTCTGTGCATCCTCCTGTTCTGAGTGTATGGTGGTAATCTTGGCACTTTATTCCGCTAGTGTAGTGTGTTGATTTTGCGTAGTAGACTCCTTTTCTTGAACTGGCTCAAATGTGCCAATGTTAAAATCATCTTTGTTGAGGGGGTTATGTTTGTAATGTGTCCTATAGTCCAGTGGTCCTTGTTTTGGTGGCCGAGTATCCTGGGAATTAATTAGATGGTGACCATTGTTTGGATCCTTGTCTCCGTATTCTAAAATAGGTAGGCTATCTGTTGTACCAACAGGGATATTTAAGGGAAGATTGTCCAACATGAGGGATAAGATCTTGTCCTCCATTAATACCTCGATGAGTTCCTCAATGCCTGATATTATTTCGATGTCCATAGATGCCCTAGGGTCTTCTTTTGAATTTCTTTCTAGGTTGGATTGAGTCATAGGGTTAGTGCTTTTGGGGTCTATGAACCATGGCCCTTCATGAAGTGGTTTGTTATAGTTTTCCTCCTTCCCCAAAAATTACATTGTTTAGACAAAATCTATTTTTTAACTCTATATATTATGTTTTGAATCCCCTTGACATAGCCCAAAAACATAGCTTGGTGGTCAAGGGGGTTCAACCTTTGTAAGGTCTTTGGTTCAATTCCCACTAGCTACAAAAATTTTAACTTTTCTTTTTTGACCCCCTTAGCGGAAATCCTGCCTCTGCCACTACGTGGCTCGGTACATGTGTTGCCTCTCTATCTTTATAATATAAGGTAAGGGTAAGGTCTACGTACACACTACTGTCCCCAGACCCCATTTTTGGAATTACACTGGATATTTGTTGATGTTGTCGGTCCAGTGGAGATCCGCAGAAAATTTAAAGGGGAGATGGTTCTGTGATTTTAAGTACAAATAGGGTTTTAAGGGGTGAGAATGAGTCATGAACTCATGATACTGCTTTTAGTCTATGTCGTTTGGACTCTCCAAAAATATTGTCGCACCCCGTGCTGGATCCTCGAAGAACACACCAGGCTGCATTTTTGAAGAGTTCAAGTAAGTAGCTTTTAGTCAGAAAGGGTTTTCACTAACGTTTACATCCCAATAATAAAAGATATTTGCCCTATGTTTAATATGTTCAAAGCCTTTTCACCTCTAAAAAATGACCAGCAATATTTTACAATCATTCTTGCCTTTGCACTCATCTTATATTATTGTAATTGCTTGTACCCTTCTTCTTTTTTACTATTATGCCAGTTTATATTATTATAATTCTCAAAATTATACTTTTTAAAATTGTTTCCGGTCAGCAGATCGACTATTAATAGTTTAATCACTTTTTGAAATTCAGAGAACCCAAAAAGACAGAGAAGAAAATTTTATATATATATATATATATATATATAGTTATTTTAAACAAGAATTGTGAAAAAGAAGTGCCTTTTTAGTTTCCATTAAGAGACCCCATAGACAACAAAGCTAATCAAGAAAAAAGGGCTCCCACTAACCACATTTTGATTTACTTTAACGTGGGTTCTCCCTCATCACCATTTTTTACACTTAATTTTTCTTTCTTTCTAGCTTTTGTTTTCAAGGAGAAATGATTGCTAAACCTTTTGTTTCTGCTGACTTTACAACCTCCAGCTTTGACTTACCATAAGTCTACTGTTTTTCCTTGTTTATAACATTGTTTTATTTGTATGTGGTGGATAATTGATTGTCCATAACTCAGATTTTGGAAGCTCGTGATAAAGTTGCTAAGCAGACAAAGATTTTAATCCCCTATAATAATCTTTCTTTGGATCCTTATAGTGTTAATCAGGCAATTATGAGATTTCCAAAGGTTTGTATTCGCAAATAGGATTTCCAGCATTTCTTTACCTTTGCCTTTCATATTCACTTATTTCTTTAACAACTCTTTTTTACTCCTTTACAGATTCGAGTTGCTGTTTACGCTCTCCAAAATACGAGTGGTCTTCCATGGCCCAAGGATCACAAGAAGAAGAAAGATGAAGATATTCTTGATTGGCTTCAAGCTATGTTTGGATTTCAGGTAGAGCAGTTTCCTTTTTGACTTTCACATTGTTATTGTTACTTGCTATTTCGTACATCTTTTGAGGTTAGAAAGTTTGTCTATTTCTTCTCAGAAAGATAATGTTGCAAACCAAAGGGCGCATCTCATTTTTCTACTTGCAAATGTACACATACGCCAGTATCCAAAGCCTGACCAGCAACCAAAGGTTTGGGACAACAACAAAAATACCATTCTTTTATATTTAATTAGATATTGCGTTGTTTGAATCTGCTTGCATGCTCACAGTTATTTACTGCGATAGTAATGAACCTACTCTTTGAGTTGCACTCTCACAAAAGCTCAAGGAGCATTTTTTTCTAGGTTGTTGTTTAATGCGATAGCAAGTTTTACTAAAGCTCAAAGAGTTATTCCACTTCTTATATACTTATATTGCAACATATGTTCTTTGTGACACCTGATTCTTGTTTTGCTGAAGAAATATGTATGTGCTTGAGAAAAGAAGAAAAAAACTTGTCTTCCTTATATTGAAAATAATAAATACATTGGAAGTAGATGCATGTTGTGTTGTTGTCTCCTTGCTCACAGTTTCTTAAGTCCCATGGCGCCGTGTTTAGCAAATTTTGAACTTTGTGTACAATTTTCCATCTTTTGAGCTTTTGTTGATGTATCTTCTCGACAAGACCAGTATCCTCATTTAGCTTTTTAGAGCTTTTTTTTTCCTGACGTTATTTTGGCACTCAAGAGAACAATAATTGGTTGCTGCAGTTAATGCTAGTGTAAGGATTGACAAGACATTTAACAATGCAGTTAATTCCAAACTCAAACAACATGAAAATCCTCAAAAGAACAATAATGTGTTGTCAATAATATTTTTCCTTGTTCATTGTTTTATTCTTTGCAGTTGGATGACCGTGCTCTGAATGAAGTCATAAAGAAGCTTTTCAAAAACTACAAGAAATGGTGCAAATATTTGGATAGAAAAAGCAGTTTATGGTGAGGAGATTCTCTTTAAATTCTTGAAATGGTTATGTCCTACGGCCTTCAGACATTTAACACTTGAAGTGAAATTCAGTTTTTTAGAAAAATAACTAATATACCTCAAACTTTCATCTAACATCTTTTTTTATGATTGTTATCTATCGAAGTAGACATTATAAAAATATGCAGCTTTGATGCTTTGTCCATCAGTACAGGATAACATGTATTCGTAGCTTCCTTTAGCATCTCTCGTAGATGTGTTCGTCTGTAGAAAAGAGCCGAAGACTTAATTGCTTGAATATGCTGATCTTTTCTTAATTGTCAAAATTTGCAGGTTGCCAACCATACCACAGGAAGTACAACAGCATAAATTATTATACATGGGATTACATCTTCTCATATGGGAGGAAGCTGCAAATTTAAGATTCATGCCTGAATGCCTATGCTATATTTACCATCACGTAAGCTTTCAAATTGCTCATGTTTTTACGAATTTACTGGAGTGGATAGGTTTTTAATGTTTCTTGAAGTATGAGTTAATGTTTTGAAGAACATTGAGATTCTTTTTTATGTTACCTTTCGCAGAAGTTTAATATTTTGATTAATGTTTCCCATTGTTGTAATTAATGGAATTCTTTGTTGCTGGATTTTATGGATGATAGCAGAGATGTACGCTTGTAGTTTCATGGCAACATCTTTTATCGCATTGTTCTTTGTCATGAAAACTTTCTTTGGTTAACATTTGAAAGTATTTTCAGAAAAGAGTAATTTTCTTAAATAAAATAAGATTACCATGGTACATTCCATTTTAATTGACACCATATGTTTGCTTTTATCCGTCAGCTTCTCAGCTGCTATGGTGAATTACCTTTTGTAATATGCTTCAGATACCCGTAAGCAGAGATATTTCTTGTTACGTTAAAACATTTGGATCTCACACGTTAGTTTCTCATGTAGATGGCATTTGAGCTCTATGGCATGCTAGCTTGCAATGTTAGTCCCATTACCGGTGAATATATTATGCCAGCTTACGGAGGGGAAGAGGAGGCTTTCTTGCGGAAAGTTGTTACTCCTATTGATGAAGTGATTGCACGGGTATTTACATGCATTTCAGAGCTATTTGTTCCTCTCTAATCTATTGTATTAGAAGAAAAAAAATATCAGTTGTGGTATTTTTACCTTTCTTTAGAACTTGAGTTAAAGCCGAGGATATATCGGAAACAGCCTCTCTGCCCCATCGGGGTACGACTAAGGTCTGTGTATACACTATCTTCCCCGGACCCCACTTGTGAGATTTTACTGGATTGTTATTGTTGTTGTATAGAACTTGAGGGAAAATTTTACACCCTATTATGTCATTTTCAGGAAGCTGCTAGGGAGCAGAAGAGGAAAAGCAAAGCATTCCCAAAGGAGGATCTATGATGATTTAAACGAATACTTTTGGTAGTCAACCTTTCTGTTTTCTATTTGTTTTTCTAGTTCAGTTAATCGATATTTTGCTCATTTTTACTCAAAAACTGTAGGTCAATGAACTGCTTCAGGTTAGGTTGGCCCATGCGCGCTGATGCTGATTTCTTTTGCCTCCCTATGGAAGAACTTCGAGCTAAGAGAAACAGAATCTATTTTGTATATAGGGTGTCCGCTACTAATATATCACTATTCTTTATGCATATACGTGGAAGTTTTGCCGAACTTTACAGGTATGTACCAGTTACCCCTCTTTGTATAGCATAGTTCTTTTGGATTCAACAAAAATCTATTTTGTATACATAGATTTTGCCGAGCTCTACGGGTACGGCTGACCCCTCTCTGTATTGCATAGGTCCGCCTTTGAAAAGAGCAGCAACAAGAATTGAACAGCACCAAGGAAATAACGGAATATGAACCTTCTTTTGTATCTAATATTTCGTTTGAAAACTGACCATGAAAAGATTATTTTTGCAAAGTCCAACTAAAAACAAATCACGACTACTTTTTCAAATACGTCCCTTCAGCACTTCAGAAGGGAAGATTTTAGGGCTGTGCTTGTTAAGTGGTCAAATTGAAAAAAGGACCATAGATGGCTATTCTTGCAAAAACAGCCTTCCAGCGTCCCGTCGGGACATTTTTGGCTATTTGGACAAAAACAACATCACCTAACTTTATTTATGACAAAATGATAACATCTTCCTATTTTTGGTTATTTTTGCAATAAACGGGGCTAGACCCGATGAGGGTTGCCTACATATCCACACCTGGGGAGAATCAAACCCGTATAGTTGGGTAAGTTTTGATGCACGAGAAAATATGACTTATTTTGAAATGACTTTTCATTTTTTTTTTCAAAATTTCGGCAGAGTTCGTGATACTTTGAATATTGGTATTTTCAGAACCGAGTATTTTTCTTTCCTACGTCACACTTGGCTTTTCTTGATTTTCTTTCCCTATTCTATAAGCCGATCAATATACAAGCCGAAACAAATGAATGTGCAAGTAGCACGTAAAATGCATCAGGATGGTCTTTTAAATTAGGTACACGTGTCGTAGACGAACCCAACCCCAGTGTTGAGTCCCAAAAGTCAAATGCAGGTGATGCAAACAAACGTACCTACTAGGGATCCGGCATGAGGCTATGTCATTCTAGGTTTGAATCCTAGGTATATTGTTCTAGACCTGGCTAACCTGAGCGGACAACTCGAGTCGAGGGAGGGCAACGTACCGGTAACTAAAAGGCCATCCGACTTTGTAACTGATTTGATCCTCGTTCTAAATTAGGGTATGACATTAATAGAAAAGAAGTCACGCCAGCGTGCACTTCCCAGAAGAATTAGAAGACTCAGAGAGAAGAAGGGTTTCGCGACAGTTTTATATACAGTTCAAACAATAACAAAGCGGTAAAAAGCGGCATTTAGCACGTTAGGCTCAAATACGTAAAAATCAGATAAGAAATAAAAGCCAAGTATAACAGTTATTCTAAGCTCGAATTCTTGAACCCTGAACCAGAGATTCTGGATTAAATACCCAGTAGAGACGTCAGAGCTGTCACACCTCCTTTTTTCCGAGGGGATAGAGAGTTTTTCCAATTAAAGTGACATTATTCAAAATGGAATTATTTATTTATTCAGAGTCACCCCTTGGAATAATTTATGGTGTCCCGAGTCGCCGATTTATTTTTAAATCCCAAATCGAGGAATTGACTCTCTTTTTGGTCAGAGAACACAGAAGACCGGGTAAGGAATTTTGTTAACCCGGGAGAAGGTGTGAGGTACTTCCGAGTTCCGTGGTTTTAGCACGGTCGCTCAACTATTAATAATTGGCTTAAATATCCGAATCATTACATATTTGAACCTATTGTGCATTTTTACTTTTTGACCGTTTTTAGTATTTAAGGAATTTGTTTGAACAAGTCGCGATGCCGCGTACTCGTTTGTTTTTGTGCACATTGTGAATCGCGCCACATGAAACGCACCCGCAATTTACAATATGCTTATTCTATTTTTATTCGAAGTTATTGGCGGGCATGATTATGCCACGAAAACCATACCTATAATCATAATAATTTCTTAATCTCGCCTAAAGCCAACTACGATATTCAAGATTGTTTATTTTTCCCTAAAAAAATAAATTTGAGATTATTGCAAGGTCTTTGCATATGGATATGTGTAGCAGTATAAGGCTAAAGACTTAACTTTCTAAATGTTCAACATTTGCTCTTGTATACGAATGTGTGGAAGCTATGCCATTTGGAGTGGGGAAGCCTAGGTCTGTATGACTTTGATTCACAGGGAAAGTTATAAGACTTATTGAAATTTTTGCAAAAAAAGAGGGAACAATCCCCATTCTCGTATATTAATGTAAAGCCAAGAACAAATACAAACTATTTTAAAACTGCAGACACATTCTGATAGCTATATATGCTATATCTAGCAAGTGATAAAAAGAATTTTTTTTACAGAATAATTACATACAACCTTAATATCAAGCCCATTAATCATGGCTTAGAACAAAGAATCAGCGGCTAAGGTCTTGTACAATGTCATATTATGTGTATTGATTTGCCGTGAGTGGTTCAATTCAGTTACCGAAGGATTCAACGTCGAATTGGAAGAAGGATTCTAGTTTTGGAAGCTTAAGCGGTGGGAATTTGACCGGAATTTGACTTTGGTGTAAATGACTCCGGAATAAGTTTTGGATGATGCCAACAACTTTGTATGGTAATTTGGACTTAGGCGTGCGTCTGGATTTGGATTTGGAGGTCCGTAGTGTAATTTGAGGCAGCTCGGCGAAAGTTGGAAAAAGTTGAAGTTTGGAAAATGGAGAAGTTTGATCCATAGTTGACTTTTGTGATTCGGGGTAAGAATGCGATTCCGAGAGTTGGAGCAGCTCCATTATGTTGCCTGCAAATTTGATGTCATTCTGGGTTTATTTGATTGGTTTCGGCACGAGTTTTCGAAGTTGAAAGGTTTGGGAGCTCATAGTTCGATTCGTGACGCGATTTACATTTTTGGCGTTGTTTTATGTGATTTGAGACCTCGAGCGAGTCCGTGTGAGGTGGGCCCGACAGTGAGAATTTCAAGTCGTGACAAACAACCTCCTCAGTGAGAGCTCATTGTCTTAACTTGCCTAATACGGTTTACACCTTCTCTCTGCTTCCTTACAAAAGAAGTTGAACGACAAAACAGACAACTAGCGTTACATAAAACTTTGTATCGTGATGTTTTTAACTGGGAGAAAGAAGTATAGAGATTAAGGAAAAACGAAGATTAGAAAACTAAACAAATATGAAAATACCCAAGCTAACATTAGCAGAAGATCAACAAAACAAGGTTAATAATATAATTTCCAAACACTAATTACCCACAAAACCCCCACTTGCTGAATCTTCATTCTCACTGTAAATTCATAAAGTTTTGAGTTTATATTGTTATTATCAAAATTATTGATACGTATTCTAATTAAATTTATATTGTGCTTAATGATTTTATTTATTAATTTCAGGTGTTTATACTCTTATTTATAACTCAAATATATTTTTATGCGATTTTAAAAAAAGATTAATTTGATAATAATTCAAATATTAGGTTAGTTTCAATAGCATTTAACCAAATTTGCCATAAAATAAGGAGTCTAACTATAATTGGGAGTTTTTCATTCCTATGCACCATTTGAAATCTTATTACGAAAAATGTTCGTGTTGGTATTTACTCGACCCAAATACATTTTAGTTATAAAATATATACAATTTACCTTAAAAGACTCTCAATTCATTAATTGTGCTTTCAATCCAAAGATTTAGTTACACACTCTCTAATCTCTCCTCTCTTAGCTTCAGATTGAACTTATATTTAAGGATTTAGATAATCTAATCCCTCATATCTCAATTTATGTATATAGTTTGAGTTAAAAATTCGAATTTAATTGTGTCCGCTATTGATAGCTAAGTGTTTATCAAAAACCAAAAACACATCCTTGGCACAAAAACCCAAGTTGTCGATACTCATGAGAAGAACGTCTGCAGGACTTCAAAAAACTCATGTTTCTAGCAAAAGCTAATGATTGCGATGCAGATTGCAGCATAATGTTATACACCTGACATTACAAAAGAGAGAAAAAAAAAAGGCGAAATTGCCACCTGACCATTTAAACTTGTATCATTCTGTAAAGTTAATATATGAACTTTTGAGTTTTTCATTTGAACATCTTTACTTGAAAAAATGGCTACTAATAAATATCTTTGAGCGTTGACTATGCTTATGTGACAATATTATAACTGATGTGGTCAATTACGTATTAAACACGAATATAAAGCGCATAAATACGATAAAATTTAATAAAAAAATAAATAAAAAAAGATTCACCTCTATTCATTCCTCCTAATAGCCTTACCCCTACCCCTTCCTCTTCACTCATTTTCCCTTCCCCCTCCCGCTCCCGTAATCTCCCCCTTCATTTTTCTTCTTCTTCTTCTTCTTCTTCTTTTTCCCTTTCTTCCTCCTTTATTCCAAATTAAGTCCATAACATAAAAATTGATAAATCATACTCCAAAACTGCATATTAAACTGATATATTTGTTTCATTTTTTTCGCTATTAATCACACTCCAAAGCTCCGTATTAGAGAAAACTCTACACCTATTATCATAAAAATAAACCCATTGGATCAAGGAAAGCAAATAGTGTTCATTGCTTTCTGATTTGCTGAAATTATTTTCTGATTTGTTGGGAAAAATTGGGTCTGATTTCGATCATAGTCATTGCTTTCTGATTTGCTCATTTGTTGGGAAAAGTTGGGCCTGATTTTAATCATGGTAAAAATTGTTCACTGCTTCATGATTTTGCTTCATGATTTTTCTCGTTGATCTTTGGAGGTGGTGATTTTTGTCTTTTTAGTTTTGGTGATATTTTCTTGTCATATTTTGTGGTAAAGGTTTTGCAAATGCTTCATATTTTTCTTGGTGAGAAGATGATAAATAATGAAAGTGAAAAGTATGGGTGGGATAGAAAAAAGACAATTGTCGAAGCCGTTGCCGATGATAAAATCTAAAGTTTTTCAAATTGATTCCCAGTTCGGTAAGGTTTCTTCCCGCGGGTTCAGAGGGAGTGGAAGGGATATGTGTAGAAAAAATTAATTTGATAAAAAAAGTGGGACCTTGAACATTCAGGTGTCAACAAAATGAGAATGAATCGATGATGTGGCTATACAGAATATTAAATTAAATCCATGTCAACAACAATTGAACAACATGCACCATCACAAGTGTTTATTAGTAGTCATTTTCTCAAGTAAAGGTGTTCAAATGGGAAACCCAAAAGTTCATATATCGACTTTACAAAGTGACTAAGTTTAAGTGGCCAGGAAGCCATTTTGCCAAAATAAAAAGAATATCAAAATAACTCACGGGCGAAAACCACTGGGATAGAATGAAGCGAATTTTAACGTTAATAGTAAAAAAAGAAAAGAAAGAAAAGGAAGACATAGCATGGTACAACTTGTAACGACCCAGCCGGTCGTTTTGTGTGTTGGGACTCCGTTCCCGTGAATGACTCTTTCCATAGCGACTACTCGTGCCTTATGACTTGTGTGGGCCGGTAGTTCGAGATTCGGAAGTGTTTTGGCCAGTTCAGGAATACTTGGTTCCTGAAGGCTAGCCTATTTGGCTGATTTTGGTTCCGAGCAGCATTTTGAGCAAACGACCTCGGAATCGAGTTCTGACAGCTCCAGCAGCTCCGGATGATGATTTCGGACTTGGGAGTGTGTTCGCCTCGGGTTTCTGATGACCCGGGAGTATTTCGGCACCTGAATTGGAATTCAGGATTTCATGTGATTTGGAATTCAGCCTGGAATTGGACCTC
>MDKH01076723.1:0-32666 GCA_005239495.1 Nicotiana undulata | reverse complement strand
CCTAGCGGGTTCAACGTTAGGCGCAGTCACGGCCCAAAGGGGTGGGAATTTGGGTCGTGACAAAAATCTAGTATTTTCATGGTGTAAATTGGAAGTTTGGGCAGAATTAGAGATTTTTGTAAAATTAGTATTTAAACCTCAAATTGAGACCGGATTCCAAAACAAATTACATAACCGGGCTCAGGGGTGAATGGGTAATCGAGTTTTGGTCCGAATCTCGGGTTTTGATCAAGCGAGCCCGGGAGTTGACTTTTTCAATAATGACCTAAATTAAATCCTTTGCAATCGTGGGTAGTTCTTAAGGCTTAATTTGAATCGTTTTGTTGGTAACTTGCTAGATATTGTTTGTTGGGAGGATTGTTCGAAAAGAAAAGCTGTGGTTGAGCATTGAGTGATCTTTGGAGCGAGGTAAGTGTTGAGTCGAACCTAGACTAGAGGGAATGAGGAACACTCAGACTATGTGCTATTTGAATTTCATGTGAGAGACATATATGTGAGTTGACGAGTGCTTATACGTTGCCGAATTTCTTGTTTTCCGTGATTTTCCATTGTTCTTTAATTATCTCATTCCCTACTGTAAATGTTATATGCCCTAAATGTTTTCCATGCTTACTTGCTACATGTTAACCGATATCTTCTCCTGTTAATGATGTTAGATCTTTTCATAGTTTCATGATTCCCTACTATCTTCTTAAACTAGCTTACTTGCACCTTCTAATTGTCAATTACTGGACTAGTCTCGTTGTGTAGTATTACTTATGTAGATTCTTATGTTTTACAAGGTTTCCTTTTTGGTCCAGTTTGGTATTTATTGATCGTAAATGGTTTTCGTGGTTGAATTGTTAATTTGACTGTGCACATTGAGTATTTGGTACAAATATGGTGGGATCGAGTTGCGCACCACAATAGGTGTAATAAGGGTGGATTGATATGGTGAAATAAGGGTGAATTTGTACTGTACGGTGTGATCGGGTTGCACACCGCATAATGTTGAATAAGGGTGGACTATTACAGTGAAATAAGGGTGATTGTGACACTGATATTGTCATATGGTGGGATCGGGTTGCATGTCGCAACACACACATACACACACACACACAATGTGTTATGTCCCATGTTCAACTATGTGATATGTGCATACTAGCCTGTTGTTATGCTATTTGTGTCCCCATTCTGGCTCTCATGCTAAAACTGTCATGGAAGACTTCATCCCTTGTTCCTATCTATGACTCCGCTAGATTCTTATGCGAATTGTCTGAAGTCTTTTAGGGTAATTCTGAACTATGCTTTGCTTTGAAACTCTATTTGAAGTAGTTGTTCGGTCCTGTCATTTTGAACATAGTATGAACCGCCTTATGTATGTCTTGTGCTCTTGCCAATATTTCACGTAATACAACCTATGTGTCCTGGTTAGATTTGTTGTTAAGAATTAAGTGTGTGGATTTGAGAATATTTTGTCATTTCTTTGGTATGTTTTGCAACACTTGGGTAAGTGAGTCCTCCATTTGGGCCTAGTATGGTTCCATGTATGAGCTTTAACCTTTTGGTTGACGTACTATGATGCTTGGGGTGCACCTGGATCAGCATCTGCTGTCCGTGTGAAGTTCTGAGCATATGGGAAGGCCCAGGAAGTCCTGGGTTATCTCCTCTTGGGCCTGCTCTACTTGTGGGGCCTGTAGTTATTTCAATGTTGTAATACTAAGGCTTATTTTCATTTCTTCTTGGGCTTGTAATAATTTGTAAACAAACAATTGGGGTGCTAGTGAAATTGGGGAAATGAGTATATTCTAATGCTTGCATAAAAGAGTAGAAACATGCCTATAGGATCTAAGTGTTTCATTTTGCTCAACATGCTCTATTTCCATGTGTTTCTTAAATAACATTCCTATAGGATCTAAGCGTTTCATTTAGATCCATATGCTCTATTTTTATGTGTTTGTTAGATAACCTGCCTATAGGACCTGAGTATTTCACTCATTTATATGCTTCACTCCTATACGTTATTAGGTGCCTATTGTATTGCAACACCATTGGTTATTTGCTCAATTTGCTCAATTTCCATGGGTTAGATATAATGCCTATATGATCGCGTTAAGTGATAAGGACCTTCTCCTATTAATATTCATCTAGATATCATGTCTATATGACCGAAATTGATTAAATAGTTGTTGTTATTGCTATTTCTATTACACTGTCACCTAGATAACATGTCTAGAGGAATATAAATGATAAAATCAAGTTCAAACACCAACTCTTAGAAATCCTGCCTATAGGATACTATTACTCGCCTTGAAAGTATGTCTATAAAATCAAACGCGGGTAATTTTGTGCTTTCAAACGATTTTACTGCCTCATTGCGCAATCAATTTAGAGATCATGCCTATAGGGTTTGTAATACCTAAAATCTACGAATTCGTTGTTCTAAAATAGCAGCACTGCCTGTACGCCACCTGAAACCAAAATCACATAGAAGCCATGTCTGTAGGACTTAATGACTCCAATTTGTCTTAATTCTGTAACTGTCTACTGCTTATAATATGAATCTGCTCGCGTGCATATGTTGTTATGTGTGGAGGCTAATTTGGGATTTAATTGTCTTTACGCGAATTCCTATGTGTTTTGAATGTCTCTTATATTTTTTTACCATTTTGAGAAACCTAAGTAAAGTCTAGAGCCACCCAAGTAATAGGTCCAATGTCTCCTGGACCGTAGGCATGAGACGTGTAGTGCACGCATAGGACGAGACTTAGAACTGAATTAGAACGCGTTAGGTAAGCAACTTCAACATAGTAATCGGGTAGCAGTAGATGATAGTCTGTGCCCGCTGAATAATATGAGAAACTCATATCTAAAGGAGTTGTGAAGTATTATTATGTTGCATAGGGTGATCCTTTAGGCTAAAAAACATAGGACCCCCGTTCTTTTATACACTTAGTCATTTAATATAGACCGTTATAGCTATATCCTTGTAGGCTTTAAGAGTTGTACCAATTCTCGTTGTGTTATAATGGAGAAAAGAATGGAAGACATATGGCCACTATGGCATTTGCAAGCAACATGAATGAAGAAAGCTCTGAAGCCACGAGGAGACTCCAAGAAAGTTTGCGTGAATTTCCAGCTATGACATGAAATGATGTTTATAACAGGTACAACACTAAATTATGAATTGAAGAGGATACCATAGCTCAATCAAAAGCAGAAGACATGACGAGTTCTAGGCGCTCAGAAGTAGAGAGGAGAACTGGTAAAAACTGGTACGAGCCATATATGGGACCTTCGGGACGAGAAGCTCGTTCCAAATTTGAAAACACTTGGCCTGATCACAGACCATCAAACAGAGATTCAAGTTCATCATCATCAAGATCCAGAAAGGATCGAGATGAAAGAAATAGAGGTAATAATACGTATGCAAGAATTGGAGACTACAACTTCAATGTAAGTACTTCCGAGTTAATTACTGTATTAAGAAATATGGGTGATAATGTTCGATGGCGCAAGGAGATGAGATCAAATCCAAATAGAAGGAAACTAGACTTCTGGTGTGAATTCCACAATGATCACAGGCACAAAACTTCAGACTGCAAGTTACTACAAGGTGAGGTAGAACACTTATTAAAACAAGGCTATCTAATGGAATTGTTTAGTGAAAAAGTTAAACAGGCATATATGAAGAACAGAAAGGAGCCCCAAAAACCACCATCTCCGAAGAGAATTGTAAACGTGATAAATGGAGGAGAGGAGGTTAGTGGCGTAACCTATTCTTCAGCAAGAAAGATGACGAAGTTCACAATAACACACAGGAAATAGAATCGTGAGACCTTAGAGGATGACAATATTTCATTTGAAGACGCAGATACTAAAGGATTACTGGTCCCACATAACGACGCACTAGTAATATCTTTACTTATACATGACACTAATGTGAAGCGAGTATTGATTGATCCAGGTAGCTCGGTAAATATCATTTTACTAAGAGTTGTGGAAGAGATGTTAATTGGAGTCCGTGTAATTCCAAAAGCACGTTCCTTATCTGGATTCGACAACTCTACTGTCATAACAAAATGAGAAATTGTGCTGAGTACTTATGCATAAGGCATCGTCAAAGAAACAAAATTTCAAGTTATTGATACAGACATGGCCTATAATGTAATTATGGGAAGACCATGGATTTACAACATGGATGTCGTACCATCTACTTTACACTAGGTAATCAAATTCCCTTCTAAATGGGGGATTCAGTAGATTCGAGATGATCGACAAATTTCAAGGAACATCAATTCAATGATACACTCGAATAAAAAAGAAGCGGTGGAAGAATTAAAAGACGCGGTAGCAACTCAAAAAGATACGGGAACAAACGATAAGGACACGGTGAATCAAATCACCACAGAGGTCGCATCAAAACACACAGACATGGATTCCAGGCCCAATGTTATTCAAGAAATAGAAGAGAACTAAAGCATAAAGACAACTACTGAAGAGCTTGAAGTTGTCCGCTATTCGAATATAAGCCTGAGCAAAAAATCCACATAAGAGCAAGGCTAAGCCGGACCAGAAGAGGTAAGTTAATTGAATACTTGAAATCTAATGCAGATTGTTTTGCCTTGTCCCATTTAGATATGGCAGGTATACCCAGAGGTGATGACTCATAAACTGAATGAAGACCCATCATTCGTGCCTGTCAAGCATAAGAAAAGGAAGCAAGGATCAATCAAGAATCAAGTGATCGATGAAGAGGTACAAAAACTATTAAAAATCGGTTCAATACGCGAGGTAAAACATCCTAATTGGTTAGCTAATACTGTAATAGTACCTAAAAATAACGGTAAATGGAGAGTATGCGTAGATTACATTGATTTACATAAAGCATGTCCAAACAATTCATTTTCATTACCGCACATAGATAAAATGATTGATGCCATTGCAGGTCATGAATTATTAAGCTTTCTAGATGCATATTCTGGTTACAATCAGATAAAAATGGACCCCTCAAACGAGGTAAAAACTTCCTTTATTACAAACTTGGGGACTTACTGTTACAAAGTCATGCCTTTTGGCTTGAAAAATGCTGGAGCCACGTATCAAAGGTTAGTGACCAAGATGTTCCAGGAACATCTGGGAAAAACAATGGAGGTATACATTGATGACATGTTGGTAAAGTCAACACAAGCTAAAGACCATTTCCAACATCTTTCAATTACATTCGAGATCCTCCGCAGTTATAACATGAAACTAAATCCAGAACAGTGCGCCTTTGGCGTCAAATCAGGTAAATTTTTGGGTTTTCTCGTATCAAATAGAGGAATTGAAGTAAATCCTGCTCAAATTAAAGCTATTGAAGAAATACCTGATATACTCATGAGCAAAAAAGAAGTTCAAAGACTGACAGGTAGGATCGCAGCTTCGGGAAGATTCATTTCAAGATCTTAAGAGAAGAGTTTCAAATTCTTCTCCGTACTAAAGAAGAAGAATCGGTTCGAATGGGCTGAAGAATGCCAGCAGTCCCTTAAAACCTTGAAGGCCTACCTATCAAAACCCCCACTACTATCCAAACCAAAGGAAGGGGAAATGCTGTACATTTATCCTGCTGTTGCAAAAATAGCGGTGAGTGTCGTCCTGGTAAGGGAAGGCAAAGGTAAGCAATCTCCTATTTACTATGTAAGTAAATCCTTACTGGATGCTGAAACTAGATACCCACATCTAGAAAAATTAGCCTTGGATCTAGTCATGGCAGCTAGGAAGTTAAGACCGTACTTTCAGTGTCATCCAATTACTGTTGTAACTTCATATCCTTTAAGAAATATCGTGCATAAACAAGAACTATCAGGCAGATTGGCTAAATGGCAATAAAACTAAGCGAATATGACATCGTTTATCAACCTAGGATAACAATAAAGTTTTAGGTCTTAGCCGATATTGTAGCAGATTTTAATACTAATATAATTCCTGAAGTAGAAAAGGAATTACAGATTTTTACTGAAGCTAATCCAGGAACATGGACTCTATTCACTGACGGTTCTTCTAATGTTAAAGGAGCCGGCCTGTGAATTGTTTTGATACCAACTTCAGGTTAAAAGATAAGGCAAGCTATTAAATGTTATTCTATCACTAACAATGAAGCAGAGTACGAAGCTGTTATTGCAGGGCGTGAATTAGCATGAGAACTCTCAATAGAGCATATCATGATCAAAAGTGACTCTCAACTGGTGGTGAACCAAATGCAAAGGACTTATACCGCTAGAGAAACTCGAATGCAACAATATTTGGAAAAGGCACGGGACCTAGTGAGGCAATTCCAGTCATGGAAGATCGTGCAAATACCTAGAGAGGAAAACACAGAAGAGGATGCGTTAGCTAACCTCACATCAGTTACAGATGTAACAAATAAAGAAAATGCTATTGTGATACATTTATTTCATTAATCAATTGACCGGGATCAGAATGAGGTAACATTTAACAATCTAACTTGGGACTGGAGAAACGAAATTGTAATTTTTTTGCAGAATGGTACCGTGCCTGAGGATACGAAAGAAGCTCAAGCACTTCGTCGGAAAGCTACACGGTATTGCCTAGTTCGTGACACTTTATATCGCAAAATGTTTGGTGGTCCCCTAGCAAGATGCCTCAGACCTAATCAAACTGAGTACGTGATGAAAGGAGTACACGAAGGACGTCATGGAAACCACGCAGGTGGAAGATCTCTAGTTAAAACTCTAATCAGAGTAGGGTATTATTGGCCTAAGATGGAAAAGGATGCTGAAAACTTCGTAGCTAAATGTGATAAATGTCAGCGATATGCTAACAACATGCATCGACCCGCTGAATTACTACATCCGGTTATACCACCTTGGCCATTTATGAAATGGGGAATGGATATAGTAGGACCTCTACCCCAAGCCAAAGGAAACGTACGATTTTTACTTGTATTAAAAGATTATTTCTCAAAATGGGTAGAAGCAGGTGCTTTTAAAGATTCATTTGGAGAAACATCATATGACTCTTTGGAGTCCCAAAGGAAATTATATGTGATAATGGCCCGCAATTCATAGGCTCACAAATCACGGAATTCTTCCAAAGCTAGCAAATCAAGCGTATCACTTCTTCTCCGTATCACCCCGTGGCTAATGGGTAAGCTGAGTCAACGAATAAGATCATCATCAATAATTTGAAGAAACGATTGGAAAAATCAAAAGGAAATTTGCCTCAAGAGCTACCAGGAGTATTATGTGCTTGTAGAACTACAACAAAAACAGCCACGGGAGAAACCCCATTCGCACTTGTCTACGGCTCAGAGGCCCTAATACCAGTTGAAATTGGTGAACCAATTACAAGATTCACAGCAACAACAGAGGAAACAAACAACGATGAGTTGAGAATAAATCTGGATTTACTTTAACAAATGAGGGAAGCCGCTTTAATTCGCATCGCAACTCAAAAGCAAATTATAGAGCGGTATTACAACAGAAAAGCTCACCTCAGATATTTTAAAATTGGGGACTTTGTCCTTAGTAAAGTATTTCAATCATCAAAGGAGGCTGGAGCAGGAGAGTGAATTCCTAATTGGGAAGGACCCTACAAAGTGCATGGTATTGCTGGAAAAGGTGCTTATGAGCTTGAAACCATGGACGACAGGATCTTACAAACAAGTTGGAATGCTGTTCATTTGAAGAAGTATTACTTCTAAGCAAAAGGAATACCCACAGATAGGTATCATTACGTACGATTTTCTTTTGTACATTTAAAGTTATACTAACCATTTCAGATAATAGGAAAAAAGCTAACCCATAACCAAATGATAATATTAGACCTGAATAGACATGAGGATGTAACTAAATTCCCGGTCTTGGGTACAACCTTTCTGATGGACATTTCAAGGGTTAAGTAGTCATCATCTAAACTATATACCTTCGAGTCCCGTATGTTTTTCCTTTTCAGGAAAAGAACAACAAGGAAGGAGTAGTCAAGTGCTCGAGATTTCTTCAAAGCTAAAACACTTGGGGGACTGTATATGTCACGACCCAAAATCCACAAAGGTCGTGATGGCGCCGGACCCCACGGTCAGTCAAGCCAACACTTAATAATTAATGAAATCTTTATTATAATATTTTGAAATCATTCCTTTTTCATTTGCTTAAATAATAATTATCGAATTTCTACTAAGTAAAAAATAACATGTTTAGCAAGTTTAAATAGTAAATAAATCGCGTAATAAATCCCAGAACCCGGTGTCACAAGTCTATTAGCAAATTTCTAATAAATATACAGATACTACAATACTTGTCCGGAATACAAATTGGACAAGGAATTAAAAATGAAAATAAATACAATATTATCTGAGGGAGACTCTGTCGGCTGCGGGTCGCCTTCGGATGTTGCAACTCGCCTAAGACTGTCACGACCCAATTTCTAATGCGGGTCGCGATGGCGCCTAACAATGGGGTTAGGCAAGCCAATATGAATTTCACTAGGCGTTACCCTTCCCATTTGATTAAAAAAGTCAATATTTACAAGTTTAAAACAATTAAACATGATGATAGCTTGATATAAAAATAAAATCATAACAATACATGGCCAAAATAAAGCATATGTATGCATATACAGCCCAAAACCCAAAATATAGACTACGTGTGTGCAAGGAACTAGTGTCACGGGAAACTATCGGAATATACAAGATACATATAGATACAAATCCACAGTCTGGATGAAATAGATGGGGAAAATAACAAAAGGAACTTCAGGGTGCTGCTAGGAGGTCACCAAGAAGAGCAGCTCACCGTGAAGTCTAATCACACAAATCAGTATCTAGCACCGGTCTGATAATTAGATGTACCAGCCTCCGGACCTGTACAATCAAGTACAGAAGAAGAAGAAGTGCAGCATGAGTACATAAATAAATATGTACCCAGTGAGTATCCCGTCTAAACTTGAAGGAGTAGTGACGAGAGGTCGACTAGATACTCACTAAGGTCTAGCAATATAATGTAAAAAGAGATATGGCTAAAGCAATAGGCATGTGAAGCAGAAATCAACAAGTACATAAACAAATAATGTAATCCAAGTAGCAACTGAAAATGAACTGCAAGGGCCAAACCTCCATCTACACAATACCTGTCAATCCCACTATGTGCGACTCAGACTCAAGTGATAATACAATACCAGAACAAGACAACCGGCAAGAGTCATAAGGGTGGTCATAAGGACTAAGGTCATAAGCTAACCCACGATCGCGAATCATACCTGCGACTTGCGTGCTGACTCGATATAATAAGCTGACCCATGATCGCGCATCGTACCTATGACTCGTGTGCTGACTCGATAATGATAAGCTGACCCACGATCGCACATCATACCTGCGACTCGTGTGCTGACTCGATAATAATAGTAATAAGCTGACCCACGGTCACACATCATACCTGCGACTCGTGTGCTGACTCGATAACAAGTGCGCATATATATATACAAGTACATATGTGTACCAACTCAACAGCACTGTGCCAATACCACGGATAATCAACTGGGATTTAACTCATAATGTTTCATCTTTCCACATCACCTCAACATTAATCACAACTCATAGCACATACAGGGTACAAATAAGGCACATAGAGGCATGCTCGTGAGACCTAAAGCTACCCGACATAGCATTATAGTCTCCACGTACGGACTCTCGTCACTTGGTACGTACGCGGCTCCCACAACATGTATACATAGAAAATAAGGAACCTAGGGGGACATTTCCCCCTTAAAAGGTTGGAAAGGAGACTCACCTCGTGACGAAATCACCCCTAGAATCAAGGATGCCCGCGAATCTCCGAAGTCTACCCTCGACGGCTCGCAACTAGCCAAATATAGCGTAATTGAATCAATTTAAGTTCAAAGAAGAGGAATTAACCAATAAACCCAAAATTAGGCATTCTTGAAGGATTTTGAAATTTCGACCCCGGGCCCACACGTTCGAATCCCGAAAATACTCGAAGGAATCACTTACCCGAAGCCTAAGGATCATAATTATGTGATTTATACTTGAATTCATAACAAGAATTGGATAATTCACAAAATTCCCAAAAATCCCATTTACTACCCCAAATCTAGGTTTTACTAAGATTTAGTAGTTAATTCCCTTGTTAATTCACATATTAGACTAGACAAAAGGAGTGAAATTACTCACCTTTGATGGACTTGGTCGTGGGCAGGTTTTCCCCAAGCTTGATAGCTCTTTAATGGAGGTTGAGTGAGAAAAGATGAAGGAAATCCGTGTTTTGACATTTAAAAACAGGCTGCCTACAGGGGTTTCCGCACCTGCGACCCTGGGACCACACCTGCGACATTGCGCACCTGTGAGGCTGGGACCGCAGGAGCCGTCCCGCACCTGCGGCTGGGCAACCGCACCTGCGGTCACATCAGCTACAGCTGCACCATCAGTGTTTTTAGCTGGTTTTTGGCCTCCTGTGGTGTCCGGGATGCACCTGAGCCCACCCGAGCCCCCGTCTAAATATACCAACAAGTCCCAAATCATTATACGGACTTTCTCGAGCCCACAGAACACTCAAAAACAACGCTAAAACTCAAAATCAAGGTTCGCACATGCGGAGTTGGGGGCCGCACCTGCGGTCCCACTCCTGCGGAAAATGGTTCACACCTGCGACATTGCGCACCTGTGAGGCTGGGACCGCAGGAGCCGTCCCGCACCTGCGGCTGGGCAACCGCACCTGCGGTCACACCAGCTACAGCTGCACCATCAGTGTTTTTAGCTGGTTTTTGGCCTCCTGTGGTGTCCGGGATGCACCTGAGCCCACCTGAGCCCCCGTCTAAATATACCAACAAGTCCCAAATCATTATACGGACTTGCTCGAGCCCAATGAACACTCAAAACAATGCTAAAACTCAAAATCACATCCCAAAACCCCTGAATTTATAACTTAAGGCTTTCAAACTCTAGACTTCTATAGCGATGCGCTGAACCGACCTATACAACTCGAAATGACTTCAAATTTTGCATACAAGTCATAAATGACCATACATAACTATTCCCCGTCCTGGAAATCCATTCGGACCTCGATAGCATAAAATCACGTCCCTAACCAAATTTCAAACATCAGGAAATCCTGATTTCCATTTCGACCGCCGAAATGCTCCCAGGTCATCGAAAACCCGAACCGAACATACGACCAAGTCCAAAATCATCATACGAAGCTACTGGAGCTGTCAGAACTCGATTCCGAGGTCGTTTGCTAAAAATGTTGACCAAAGTCAACCTTCGCCAAATAGGCCAACCTTAAAGAACCAGGTGTTCCTAAATCACTCAAACCACTCCCAAATCCCGAACCACCCGTCCCCGCAAGTCATAAAGCACGAATAGCCGATATGCAAGATTTCATTTAAGGGAACGGGATCCTAATACGCAAAACGACCGATCGGGTCGTTACATTCTCCCCCTCTTAAACAAACGTTCGTCCTCGAACGGGTCTAGAATCGTAGCTTGAGTGCTGAATAGCTGTGGATATCTGATACGCATGTCCTCCTCGGACTCTCAAGTCGCCTCCTCAACTGGTTGGCCCCTCTACTGGACCTTAATTGCAGAAACTGTCTTGGACCTCAACTAGCGGTCGTGCCTGTCAACAATAGCTACTGGCTCCTCCTCGTAGCCTAACTTCTCATCTAACTCAATGGTGCTGTAATCAACCACGTGAGAGAAGTCGGCGTGATACCTCCGAAGCATGGATACGTGGAAAACTGGATGAACTCCTGATAAGGCCGGAGGTAAAGCAAGCTCATAAGCGACCTCTCCGACTCGCCTCAACACATCGAATGGACCTATAAACCTGGGGCTCAACTTTCCCTTCTTCACGAATCTCATGATACCCTTCATTGGCGAAACCTTCAGCATAACCTTATCGCCCTCCATAAATGCTACATCACGCGCCCGCTGATCTGCGTAACTCTTATGTCTGGACTGAGCTGTGCTGAGTCTCTCCTGAATGATCTTCACCCTATCCAAAGCATCTCTCACCAGATCTATGCCATATAACTTGGCCTCGCCAGGCTCAAACGACCCGATAGGAGAACGACATCGCCGACCATATAAAGCCTCAAATGGAGCCATCTCGATGCTGGACTGATAATTTTTATTCTATGCAAACTCCGCCAAAGGCAAGAATTGGTGCCACTGACCGCCAAAATCAATCACACAAGCCTTGAGCATATCCTCCAAAATCTGAACTGTACGCTCTGACTGGCCATCAGTCTGAGGGTGAAATGATGAACTGAGGTCTATATGAGTGCCCATCTCACTGTGCAAAGCTCTCCAGAAGTGCGAAGTGAACTGAGGACCTCGATCTGATATAATAGACACCGGCACACCGTGCAACCGGACTATCTCTCGAATGTAAATCTGAGCCAGCCTCTCTGTAGTATAAGTAGTAGCCACAGGAATAAAATGCGCCGATTTGGTCAATCTATCCACAATGACCCAAACCGCGTCAACCTTCCGCAAAGTTCGAGCAACCCAACCATGAAGTCCATGGTGATGCGCTCCCATTTCAACTCAGGAATGGGCTTCTGCTGAAACAAGCCTCCTGGCCTCTGGTGCTTGTACTTGACCTGCTGACAATTGAGACACCTAGCCACATACTGCACTGTATCCTTCTTCATCCGCCTCCACCAGTAATGCTACTTCAAATCACGATACATCTTCGTCGCTTCTGGATGAACAAAATACCGAGAACTGTGCGCCTCTGCTAGAATCCTCCCCCCAGGTCATCAATATCAGGAACACACAGACGGCTTTGGAGCCTAAGGACACCATCCTCGCCCAAGGTAACCTCCTTGGCCATACCCTGGACCACTGTATCCCGAAACTCTCTAAGACGTGGAACATCAAACTGTGGAGCCTTAATCTCTCCCAATAATGAAGACTGAGCAACCACATGAGCCAAAACTCGACGAGGCTCCGAAAGGTCCAATCTCACAAGGCGATTGGCCAAGGACTGAATGTCCAAGGCTAAAGGTCTCTCCTCAGCCGCAATGTAGGCCAAGCTACCCATACTCTCTGCCCTCCTGCTCAAAACATCTGCCACCACATTTGCCTTGCCCGGGTGATATAAAATAGTGATATCATAGTCCTTCAACAACTAGAGCCACATCCGCTGCCTCAGATTAAGGTCTCTCTGCTTAAACAAATGCTACAAACTACGGTGATCAATGTAGATCTCACAAGATACCCCATACAAGTAGTGCCGCAATATCTTCAAAGCATGAACAATCGCCGCCAACTCCAAATCATGCACATGGTAGTTCTTCTCATGAACCTTCAACTGGCGCGAAGCATAAGCAATAAGTCTGCCATCCTGCATCAACACACATCCCAACCCGATGCGTGAAGCGTCGCAATATACAGTATACATCCCAGACTTAAAAGGTAATGATAGAACTGGTGCTGAGGTCAATGCTGACTTGAGCTTCTGAAAGCTCGCCTCACACTCGTCAGACCGTCGAAACGGGCCATTCTTCTGAGTCAATCTAGTCAATGGAGCTGCAATAGAAGAGAATCCCTCCACGAATCGTTGATAATAGCCTGCTAGACCCAGAAAACTCCTGACTATGAAGCTGAAGTAGGACGCGACCAACTCTGAACGGCCTCAATATTCTGCGGATCAACCTTGATACCCTCTCTGGATACCACATTCCCCAAGAATGCCACAGACTCTAACCAGAACTCGTAGTTGGAGAACTTAGCATATAACTTTTGCTCTCGCAAGGTCTGAAGCACAACCCTCAAATGCTGCTCGTGCTCACCCAGGCTCCGTGAGTAGATCAATATATCATCAATGAAAACAATAACGAAGGAGTCGATAAACGGCCTGAACACCCTATTCATTAAGTCCATAAATGTTGTTGGGGCATTAGTCAAGCCGAAGGACATCACTAGAAACTCATAATGGCCACATCTAGTGCGAAATGCAGTCTTCGGAACATCAGAAGCCCGAATATTCAACTGGTGATAACCCGATCTCAGATCAATCGTAGAAAACACCCGAGCACTCTACAACTGGTCAAACAAATCATCAATGCGTGGCAGAGGATACTTGTTCTTGATGGTCACCTTATTCAACTAACGATAGTCAATGCACATCCACATAGACCCATCCTTCTTCTTCACAAATAAGACCGGAGCACCCCACGGTGACAGACTCGGCCTGATGAACCCCTTGGCCAACAACTCCTCAAGCTGCTCCTTCAACTCCTTTAGTTCCTTAGGAGCCATATGATAAGGGGAATGGAAATAGGCTGAGTATCTGGACCCAAATCAATAAAGAAGTCAATATCTCGACCTGGAGGCATGCCTGGAAGATCTGAAGGAAAAACATCTGGGAACTCTCGAACAATAGGCACTGAATCAGTTGTAGGAGACTCAGCGGTGGTGTCCTGCACATAAGCAAAGTAAGCCAAACACCCCTTCTCGACCATATGCCGAGCCTTCATAAAAGAAACGACCCGACTGAATGCACTAACTGAAGAACCTCTCCACTCCAACCTCGGCGACTCAGGCATGGCTAAGGTAACTGTCTTGTCATGGAAATCCAACACAACATGATAAGGAGATAGCCAATCCATGCCCAGAAAACCTCGAAATCCACCATGTCGAGCAATAACAGGTCGGCTCTGGTCTCAAGCCCACAGAAAATAATCACACATGATCGGTAGACCCGATCTACCACCACAGAATCGCCCACAGGAGTGGACACATACAAGAGATAACCCAAGGACTCACGGGGAACATCTAGAAAATTTGCAAATAATGCTGAAACATATGAGTATGTAGACCCTGGATCAAATAACATTGAAGCCTCTCTACCACATACTGAAATACTACCTGAAATCACGGCGTTTGAAGCCACTGCGTCTGATCTGGCCAAAATAGCATAGAATCTGGCTGTAGCACTTGAAGACTAAGCTCCCCCAAAATGAGGTGGAGCTAACTGACCCCCTCCTGACTGGCCTCCCCCTCTAGGACGACCCCTGCCAACCTGACCCCCACATCTAGGCGGTCAAACTGCTGGTGCTGAAATCATAGGCGGGTGACTCTACAATGAGTTGGAGCTGACTGACCCCCTGCTGACTGGCCTCCCCCTCTAGGACGACCCCTGCCAACCTGACCCCCACATCTAGGCGGTCAAACTGCTAGTGCTGAAATCATAGGCGGGTGACTCTGCTGCACGGCCTTGCCCTGATAGCTGGGACAATCACTCCTCACGTGGCCTAAGCAACTCATATGTGACATACCCTGCTGCCCTGAAGAGTAAGAGTCCTGAATGGCCAGAGTGCGATGATAATCATCTGACACAGCACTGAAATAGGAACTAGAGGATCTCTGACGGCTGGAGTAACCACTGGGTGAACTGTGGATGGCTGGAGGGCGGTAGGAGCTCTCTGGCATGGCACTGAACTGAGGCCTCGCTTGAACACCCCTTAAAGGTAGTGGAGGTGCTGTATATGAAGGCTTGCTGGACTGACCGCCTCCGAACTGACCCCTGCCCCTAGCTGGAGCACTCCTGAAATCACCCGAAAATCTGGCCCTCTTGTCCTGCTGACCCTGCTCCCTGTTCCTCAATCGGTACCCCTCAATTCGTCGAGCTATCTTGGCTACAAGCTGGTACGGGGTACCCATCTCTACCTCTCTTTCCATAGAGGTCCTGATACCTGAATGTAAGCCTACCACAAACCGCCGCACCCTCTCGGCATCAGTGGGCAATATCATAAGAGCATGTCGGGATAACTCTGAAAATCTTGCCTCATAATACGTCACGGACATCTGCCCCTGCTCTAACCGCTCAAACTGACCCCGAAGCTCCTCCCTCTCAGAAGGTGGAATGTATATGTCTATAAATAACTGGGTAAACTGACTCCAGGTGACAGGAGGATAATCTACTGGCCTGCTGAGAATATATTACTTCCACCAGCGGCGAGCTCGACCCTCAAGCTGAAATGTAGTGAAGTCTACCCCGTGCGACTCCAATATCCTCATATTGTGCAGACTGTCCTTCCACCTGTCAATGAAATCCTGGGCATCTTAGCCTTGCTCACCCCCGAAGACTTGAGGGCAAAGCCGGGTCCATATATCTAGCATCTTCTTGCTGATCACCCTCTACAACTCGCCTGGGCTCTGGTGCTGCTACTACAGGGTGAACCCCACCCACGGGCGGTGTACCCGGAGTATGGTGTGCTGTTGTTGCCTGTCCTGCGGCCTGAGTGGTAGGGGTCTGGACTCCCCCTCCCGCCTGAGAAGCGGCGGGATCTGCTGGAGATAGGCCAGCCTGGGACACTGGGTCCATGAATCTCAACATGCGACCCATGTCCTCCTGGAAGCCTGGCGCCGTCATAACATCTACTGGAGCAGGAGCTACTGGAGGAACCTCGTCCCGCCCCTCAATAATAGGGTCCTCAAGTGGTGAAACTGGTACGACTCTGGGACGCCCTCTTCCCCTGTCTCGAGCAGATGACCTACCCCTGCCCCTACCACGACCTCGAGCGGCGGGGGTAGCAGCCTCTCCCGGATCAGGAACATGAGAAGCACGCGTCCTCACCATCTGTAAGAGAGTAGAAGATCAAATTTGAGTACATCATCGGTTACACGATGGGATATGAACAAAGAGGAGTTTCTTAACACCCTATAGCCTCCTGAAGATAAGTACAGACGTCTCTGTACCGATCCGCAAGACTCTACTGGGTCTGTCCGTGACTCGTGAGACTACGTGAACCTAAGGATCTGATACCACGTTGTCACGACCTAATTTCTAATGCGGGTCGCGATGGCGCCCAACAGCGGGGTTAGGCAAGACAATATGAATTTCACTAGGCGTTACCCTTCCCATTTGATTAAACAAGTCAATATTTACCAGTTTAAAAAAATTAAACATGATGATAACTTGATATGAAAATAAAATCATAACAATACATGGCCAAAATAAAGCATATGTATGCATATACAGCCCAAAACCCAAAATATACACTACTTGTGTGCCAGGAACTAGTGTCACGGGAAACTATCGGAATATCAAGATACATAGAGATACAAATCCACAGTCTGGATTAAATAGACGGGGAAAATAACAAAAGGAACTTCAGGGTGCTGCTAGGAGGTCGCCAAGAAAAGCAACTCACCGTGAATTCTAATCACACAAATCAATATCTAGCACCGGCCTGATAATCAGATGTACCAGCCTCCAGACCTGTACAATCAAGTACAGAAGAAGAAGAAGTGCAGCATGAGTACATAAATAAATATGTACCCAGTGAGTATCCCGTCTAAACTCGAAGGAGTAGTGACGAGAGGTTGACTAGATACTCACTAAGGTCTAGCAATATAATGTAAAAAGAGATATGGCTAAAGCATTAGGCATGTGAAGCAGAAATCAACAAGTACATAAGCAAATAATGTAATCCAAGTAGCAACTGAAAATGAACTGCAAGGGCCAAACCTCCATCTACACAATACCTGTCAATCCCACTATGTGCGACTTAGACTCAAGTAATAATACAATATTAGAACAAGACAACCGGCCAGAGCCATAAGGGTGGTCATAAGGACTGAGGTCATAAGCTAACCCACGATCGCGTATCATACTTGCGACTCGCGTGCTGACTCGATAAAATAAGCTGACCCACGATCGCGCATCGTACGTGCGACTCGTGTGCTGACTCGATAATGATAAGCTGACCCACGGTCGTGCATCGTACATGCGACTCGTGTGCTGACTCGATAATAATAGTAATAAGCTGACCCACGGTCGCGCATCATACCTGCAACTCGTGTGCTGACTCGATAACAAGTGCGCATATATATATATACAAGTACATATGTGTACCAACTCAACAGGACTGTGCCAATACCACGGATAGTCAACTGGGATTTAACTCATAATGTTTCATCTTTCCACATCACCTCAACAGTAATCACAACTCATAGCACATATAGGGTACAAATAAGGCACATAGAGGCATGCTCGTGAGCCCTAAAGCTACCCGACATAGCATTATAGTCTCCACGTACGGATTCTCATCACTTGGTACGTACGCGGCCCCCACAACATGTATACATAGCAAATAAGGAACCTAGGGGGTCATTTCCCCCTTACAAGGTTGGAAAGGAGACTCACCTCGTGACGAAATCACCCCTCGGATCAAGGATGCGCCCGAATCTCCGAAGTCTACCCTCGACGGCTCGCAACTAGCCAAATATAGCGTAATTGAAGCAATTTAAGTTCAAAGAAGAGGAATTACCCAATAAACCCAAAATTAGGCATTCTTGAAGGATTTTGAAATTTCGACCCCAGGCCCACACGTTCTAATCCCGAAAATTCTCGAAGGAATCACTTACCCGAAGCCTAAGGATCATAATTATGTGATTTTTACTTGAATTCATAACAAGAATTGGATAATTCACCAAATTCCCAAAAATCCCGTTTACTACCCCAAATCTAGGTTTTACTAAGATTTAATATTTAATTCCCTTGTTAATTGAAATATTAGACTAGAGAAACGAAGTGAAATTACTCACCTTTGATGGACTTGGTCGTGGGCAGGTTTTCCCCAAGCTTGAGAGCTCTTTAATGGAGGTTGAGTGAGAAAAGATGAAGGAAATCCGTGTTTTGACATTTAAAAACAGGCTGCCTACAGGGGTTTCCGCACCTGCGAACTTGGGACCGCACCTGCGAGGAAATGGCCGCACCTGCGGAAAATGGCCGGGGGAGCTGGGTTCGCACCTGCGGAGTTGGGGACCGCACCTACAATCCCGCTCCTACGGAAAATGGTCCGCCCCTGCGAGGCTGGGACCGCAGGAGCGGTCCCGCACCTGCGGCTGGGCAACCGCACATGCGGTCACACTAGCTACAGCTGCACCAGTAGTTGTTTGAGCTAGTTTTTGGCCTCGTGTGGTGTCCGGGAGGCACCTGGGCCCACCCGAGCCCCCGTCTAAATATACCAACAAGTCCCAAATCATTATAAGGACTTGCTTGAGCCCACAGAACACTCAAAACAACGCTAACCCTCAAAATCACACCCCAAAACCCCTGAATTTCTATAGCGATGCGCCAAATCGACCAATACAACTCGTAATAACTTCAAATTTTGCAGCCAAGTCATAAATGACCATATAGAACTATTCCCGATCCTGGAATTCCGTTTGGACCTCGATAGCATAAAATCACGTCCCAAACCAAATTTCAAACATCAGAACGAATGTTGACCGAGCCGAACATACGCCCAAGTCCGAAATCATCATACGGAGCTATTGGAGCTGTTAGACCTCGATTCTGAGGTTGTTTGCTCAAAATGTTGACCGATGTCAAACTTCGCCAAATAGGCCAACCTTAAAGAACCAGGTATTCCTAAATCACTTAAACCACTCCCAAATCCCGAACTACCCGTCCCTGCAAGTCATAAAGAACGAATAGCCGCTATGCAATATTTCATTTAAGGGAACGGGATCCTGACACGCAAAAACAACCGGTTGGATCGTTACAAAGACTCCAAGTCAGCCATATTGCTATGAATGTACATGTGCAATGAAAATGCACAACAACTGTAGCATGAGTACGAAAACAACGTGTACTCAGTAATAGGAAATATAAATTTCTTTTACATTTAACACATTAAATCTTAGTCATTTGAGTTGACAATTTATAATCCACAAGCCAATAAGCAGGTAATAATTACAGAAAGTACGTAGTAATTATCATGCGCAAGAAATGCCGAGGGTCGAATGGCGCGGACCAACCATAGATGCATTTATTCCCCACTCGCGAATCGATCATGCGACGCGATCATAAATAAATAATGAGGTTATCCTGCTCGCGAATCATACATGCGACTCAGGAACCCATTGATACACATATTCACACAAGAAAACCACATTTTTATCAGGAAATTAGCTATTCAAGAAAATGATAAAATTCTCTTTTAAATAACCATGAAAATAGTATTTAAAGCTTTTCTGAAGATTTATTTTCCAAATTCGATAGGGTTTTAAATATTACAATTTTATCAGGAACACAATTATGCAAGGAAGAATCAATTCTCTTTCTAAATGATTAAGAAAATTAAGATCTAACCTTCTTAGGTATTCAATTACTAATTCGATAATATTGACAGTCTAATATCGTTGACAAGATCACAAGTACAACAAGGCATGCTAGTTGGTCCTAGACTACCCAAACACAAGCATAATAGTAGCTACGCATGGACTCCCGTCACCTCGTACGTACGTAGCCCCCGCAAATAGTAGCACTCATTCAATTAGTTCACATATGGGGACAATTCCCCCTCACAAAGTTAGAAAAAAAGAGACTTACCTCGCTCCGATGATTCATAACCGGCCTTCAAGCCATTCCGACGACTCCAATTGATGCACAACGCCCCAAAAAAAGTCAAATAACGGGTAAAACAATGAAAATATACTCTAATACTTGTACCGAGTCAATTTATATAAATTCCCAACTCCGCTCGAAGAATTGACAAAATTGCCCTCGGGCCCACGCGCCTGGATTCCAAAAGTTTTTGAAGATAAGGATTACCCATGACTTTACTAACTCCAATATGTAATTTATTCTTAATTTCATGCTCAAATTCGTGGGAAAAATCCAAAAATACACATTCTAGGTCTTTGTTCAAAAATCCCAAATTCCCACCAATTTCATGTCTAATATATGTATAACCCAAGTGTTTTAGCTCAAAGATGGGAAGAAATCACTTACCTAGAGTTGCTTTTATGAAAATCATCCATTGAAGCTCCCAAAAATCATCACACCAAATGATAAATGAAAGAAATTGGCCAAAACTCGTTTTAAAAACAATCTACCCAGGTGCTTCATCGAGTTGTACCTTGCGCTGTGCAGGTTGTACATCCTATTACAATTTTCCCCTGTTGTACACCTTCTATTGAAACGCCCATAACTCCTTGTAGAAATATCCAAATGAAAACCTATTTATAGAGTTAGAAACTAGACTCGAATATCTTTCATTTGATAGGATGTACACCATATTACGCTTTATATATTCTAAGATATGAGCTTCCAAAGTCGGCTCCATGCATCAGTAAATTCTGTCAAAACTGCTGCACTAGCCATCATCAATCGATCATAACGTTTTGGTCAAATGTCCAAATCATGAATGGTCTAACTTTATGGAAACTAGAATGCAAGGGCTACAACTTTTATGTTTTGCAAATATTCAGATTCCTTATATGTTTTGATATATATGCTTCCAAAATCAGCTCTGCGATCGCACAAATAGCTGTCCAAAACCAGTTGTTGCAGCAGAAAATCAGCAGCTCCTTTGTCTGAAATTTATTCCGTTAACCTTCCGAAATTCACCCGAGGCCCTCGAGACCTTAACCAATTATACCAACATGTCCCAAAACATGATACGAACTTGTCGAGGCCTCAAATCACATCAAACAACGTCGAAATCATGAATCACACCCACTTTAAGCTTAATGAACTTTAGAACTTGAAACTTCTACATTCGATGCCGATACCTATCAAATCACGTCTGATTGACCTCAAATTTTGCACACAAGTCACATTCAACATTACGGAACTGCTCCAACTTTCGGAATTGCATTCCGATCCCGATATCAAAATTTACACTTCCGGTCGGATTTCTCAAAAACCTTCAAATTTCTATCTTTAGCCAAATGACTTCAAAATAACCTACGGACATCCGAATTCACTTTCAATCAAGCTCCCAACTCTAGAATCATCTTACGGAGCTATTCTGAGACTCGAAATCCCAAACAGACATCTATATCACTAAAATGCCTTTCAACCCAGACTTATAAAATTTCTTCTAAAATGCTAACTTCCACAATATATGCCGAAATGATCTCGGGTTATCCAAAGCCCGATCTGAACATATGCCCTAGTCCGAAATCATCTTACGAACCTATCGGAACCTTCAAATCCTGATTCCGAGGTCGTTTACTAAAAATTCCAATCTTAGTCAATTCTTCCAACTTAAAGCTTCCGAAATGAGAATTTGTTTTCCAATTTGACTCCGAACTTCCCGAAATTCAACTCCGACCATGCCTACGAGTCATAATACCTGAAACGAAGCTGCTCATGTCCTCAAACCGCCGAACGACGCGCTAGAGCTCAAAACAGCCGGTCGAGTCGTTATATCTCTCTCACTTAAACATACGTTCGTCCTCGAACGTGGTAAGAACTAGTATGGAGTTATCTGAAATCACTGTTTAACACCTCGTGCACCTGCCCGTGCTACCACATCCTAGTTGAGCACATTAGCTTGATCAAATCTGAAGATATCCTCTTTTACCCATACAATAAGCTCAGAACCCAGTTCCAACACTTGAAATTCTCTGCCAGGCCTGTTTTCAATATATAAACACCGTATCAACTACCACACGAGGTACCAGAACACGACTTCGTACCTTTTCTAAATTAGCACCATGCATCGCATAATTCACCATTTAACCACAATGACATTCCCTGAACCTTAATAGCCAAAATTCCAAGAATCTGATGCTCCCAAATGCATCTTCTGATATTCATATACATCCTGCTATAATGCTGACGATACCACCAGAACAAAAGAGATGTGTAGAAATTTCTAACCAATTGCAGAGTTAACCAAACATTGAATCTCTCCTTTTTGACTAAATTCATCACCACATTACTAACCAAATACTGGTAATTATCCTGTAATATACTTCACATAATCTTATCACACCGATCCTTGATCCATAAATCTTGTCTCACCTAGTATGAACTGCTCAGACAACAAATCATCCCAGACATGACTAACAGTCTCACACGATGCCACAATGCGCCATCAGGCCACAAATCGAACATGATACATAAAGAAATGACTCAGGAAGAGACTACTCAACCCACACAACTAGTATTAAATTTCCTTAGAAAATAGGAAGCAAAACATAAGAAAAATAAACATAGGAACCTTACTCGACATCACACTGTTGCGACGTGCAACCCGATCCAAATAACATACCTGTGGCGGCGTGCCACCCGATCCACACATGAAATTTACATAAGAAGATACACACCGAGCTAGATTGCTCATTATTACAAATTACTGAATATATGTCACAAGCACACTAAGTGCATAATACCATCCTGGGGAGACTGGTAGAGCCATACGCTACAAAACTCGAGCACGACTGAGGTGCGATATATATATACTCTGAATCTCAAGAGCTCTCCTATTCACATAACATCATCACTACGCGGAAACTCAGCACATAGGAAATTATCAAGCCGTTTCACAACCCACACGACACAATCATAATGTTACATGAATTGGATGAAGACGGAACAACACCTGATATTCCAACACCCCTCCTTGAGGAGCGTTATACTGAAATAAACACCTAACTCACATGAAGCCCATAATCCTGTTTAAATCCATTCACACACTTCAAGTCGATTCTGCTCGCACTGAACTAGGCTGACAGCCTTTGCTGGATCCATAATAACCCATTTCTTCTCATAACACGCAAGAACCACTATCATAGCCGAGACTGTACCCCACAATCTGCAACAAGGATGAACCGAACACCTTCCAGGCAAAAACTCTAAAATAAGCAATATTACACTTCCTTATACTCAGTCTCAATCTTCGATCAATTAAGTGACTACATGCCACACACATACGATTTTCCCATGGTCATGCTTCCACGACCTTCCACACAAGGCAACAAGTCTGGACATCCACACCACCGTCCACACTAACATTGTAAAAAAAATCAAGAACCCATAACTAGGATACAAATCCTCTTTCACCAAACACCGATCTCAGGTGACACTGCAGACAACACCAGTTTACTCTAAACATTCAACCCACTAAAGACAACACTAGTTTCCTTGCTCATCCGAGCTCATGACATCCTTGTTTACACCGAACCGCAATCTCGATTATTACTCCCAGTTACATACGGTTTACTGCACCTAACATGCCAATATGAGATACCGCAAGAATTCCATCATAACTCCTGAACCACTATTAGGGTGAACACTTCATCATATAGAAACCTTTTACTTACGTTAATTCAAGAGAACCATAACAAACTCAATCCTCACTCATCCTGAGTGGTCTTGATTCACGAGACCATGCTGTCTCAACCCCAAGAACCGTCTCATACCCCCTGATGAGCATTCACAACTTCGGCTGATATACCCCTCTTCATAATCTTTCTACAATCCGGAGTTTATTTCTCTCACTCCTCCAATACTATCCCGCACGCTGAAAAGGATCATAGAACACTCCAACCATTTTCCTTTTTCTCAGAATTACGTTGCAAAAGCTCGATCCTTAAAAATACTGCCGCCTGAAACCCTTGAACACCGCATTCTTAACTTTCGAATTCATTAGGACCACTATTGAGAGTTACCCACTCTGACTTGTCCCCGAATACAATCAACCCCAAGGCTCTTCTAGCACACGGACGCCCTCTCAATAAAGCACGCGACTGAGTCACTACCCTTACAACTTGCCTCTGCCTCAAGCATAAATCCTGAATCTTCCAAAGCTTAACCCTGGTCCAATAGGACAAATTTTTGCACACATTTATCAAATCCCATATGCAATTACCACTTTCCTCCTATCCTCTTAGTTGCATTAACTTGCCAATACGCCGATAATCCGCAACCCCATAAGAAGATAATCCTGCAACCCAATTGCAGGTGGTGGGACTCTCCCACTTAGCCTGAAGCTACTCCTTGCACCACTCTGGATCCCACCGAAATTCTTTCTTCGTTGCTGACATGATATTGCTCAACCAACCCGTCAAATTCTTCTAAATCCTCCTGTTAGCATTCCACGAATACTCAACTTTGCCTGCATCATTCACATGTTCAACCTCCTACCGAATAACCATTAGAATTACTCGCAGAAACTTGCCAACCACACGACCGATAACCTGCTCACATGAGATAACCCACCGTTGGAAATAAACAACTAACACATTCCAATGACGCTGCACTGCACAATCTCTACGACATCAATACCCCCATCCTACGACATTCTTCCTTTACCAACTTTACTAGTCCATCCGCTCCTTATGGACATCTATTAAATGCGCGACAATATCTCTAAATTCACCGCCATATTGCATCCTTCTCCATCCCTAACAACTCATCTCTGTTGTATCCAATCCTTCTGCCGAAATAATCGACATTTCAATTTAAGCTCGTGGACCCAATCATTGTCCACTAAAATCCTCAAATCACCTCAAACTCCTCCTCAAGACGAGCACCTATCTTACCCCAGAACTCATATGCTACGCTGCCCCTCTACCACTTTAGTTAAACTCTCTCCTTCAAGAAATTACCTGACTACCATTTCTTACACCTGGCCTTTTAGAAATTTATCTGCCACCTGACACTTATCACATGTCTTCCTTCATCGTATGCCGCCCAATTGCTGCCTCAATTCAAGATCATTCCCTGTAGCCCTTAAACCAATAGATCACCAAAACTTTAAATCTTGCCGAGATCATCTTTCTCGAGCTGCCTTCATTAGGAATACTTATTGAATACTGAGCCACCGCACACCACGGTCTCTGACAGCCGCTTCTTCAATACTTCTTCACAATAATCTGACACAATGCAACCGGAGAAACCATAACACCGACAAACTTAACACATTGCATTTGATCAAAGACAATGATATCACATCACATGCGAATACTCCACCTCACCTGAAAACACCAAACCTTACTACTTCATCACCCAGACTTGAACATTAAAAGTCCAATTGCCCTTCCTCCGAGAAGACCTCTCTTCAAGCCATTCATTGCCCCGACGTATGGGCAAGCATCCTACCATCATATCAACACCGCGTGATAACGAATCGTAAGCATCATAACAATTTGAGCATAGCCTCAGAGCTCTCAGAACACAGCTACTGAGCCGAAACAACATAATATCCTTCTAGAGGGCAACAACAACAGCCCCAACCAACTACACATGGAAAATACCTCACACCATATACGTAGCATCATTTCAATTCCCCAAACCCTCAACTCATAGCAAGCGCTTCGCGACGTATAAGATTGACTAAGAATAAATGTAGGCATAAGCCTCAAAGGAAACAAATCGCACGATGAAGAATCAAGAAGGTAAGTACTCCTAACAGCCCTGTAGCCTCTCGAAGATAAGTATAGACGTCTCCATACCGATTCGCAAGACTCTACTAGACTTGCTCATGGCTCGTGAAACCTAAGGGAACCTAGTTCTCTGATACCACGTTGTCACGACCTAAAATCCATGAAGGTCGTGATGGCGCCGGACCCCACAGCCAGGCAAGACAACACTTAATAATAAATGAAATCTTTATTATAATATTTTGAAATCATTCCTTTCTCATTTGCTTAAATAATAATTATCGAACTTCAACTAAGTAAACAATAACATGTTTAGCAAGTTTAAATAGTAAATAAATCCCAGAACCCGGTGTCACAAGTGCATGAGAAATTTCTAACAAATATACAGATACTACAATACTTGTCCGAAATACAAACTGGACAAGGAATTAAAAATGAAAATAAATACAATATTATCTAAGGGAGACTTTGTCGGGTGCGGGTCGCCTCCGGATGTTGCAGCTCGCCTAAGACTCCAAGTAAGCCACATTGCTATGAATGTACCTGTTCAATGAAAATGCACAACAAGTGTAGCATGAGTACGAAAACAATGTGTACTCAGTAAGTGTCCCACCTAACCTCAGAGAGGTAGTGACGAGAGGTCGGATTTGACACTTGCTAGAGGTCAATTTAGTATAATCAAGTGAGACACCAAGAATGAATATCGTAGGAAATTTAATAAAATCAAGGATAAGAAATATCAACTTCTTTTACATTTAACACTTTAAATCTTCGTCATTTCAGTTGACAATTTATAATCCATAGGCTAATAAGCAGGTAATAATTACAGAAAATACACAACAATTATCATGCGCAAGAAATACCGGGGTCGAACGACGCGGACCAACAATAATAAAATGTGCACTGCCAAAGGGTCGAACGGCTCGAACCATAGATGCATTTTCCCCCCCTCGCGAATCGATCATGCGACGCGATCATACATAAATAATAAGGCTATCCTTCTCGCGAATCATACATGCGACTCAGGTACCCATAAATACACATATTCACACAAGAAACCCACTTTTTATCAGGAAATTAGCTATTCAAGAAAATGATAAAATTCTCTTTTAAATGAACATGAAAATAGTATTTAAAGCCTTTTTGGAGATTTATTTGCCAAATTCGATAGGGTTTTAAATATTACAATTTTATCAGGAACACAATTATGCAAGGAAGAATCAATTCTCTTTCTAAATGATTAAGAAAAGTAAGCTTTAACCTTCTTAGGTATTCAATTACTAATTCGATAATATTAACAGTCTAATATTGTTGGCAAGATCACAAGTACAACAAGTAAGGCATGCTAGTTGGTCCTAGACTACCTAGACACAAGCATAATAGTAGCTACGCACGGACTCCCGTCACCTCGTACGTACGTAGCCCCCACAAATAGTAGCACTCATTCAATTAGTTCACCTATGGGGACAATTCCCCCTCACAAAGTTAGAAAGGAGACTTACCTCGCTCCGAAGATTCATAACCGGCCTCCAAGCCCTTCCGACGACTCCAATTGATGCACAACGCCCCAAAACAAGTCAAATAATGGGAAAACCAATGAAAATATACTCTAATTCTTTTACCAAGTCAATTTATATAAATTCCTAACTCTGCTCGAAGAATTGACAAAATTGCCCTCGGGCCCACGCGCCCGGATTCCAAAAATATTTGAAGATAAGGATTACCCATGAGTTTACTAACTCCAATATGTAATTTATTCTTAATTTCATGCTCAAATTCGTGGGCAAAATACAAAAATACACATTCTAGGTTTTTGTTAAAAAATCCCAAATTCCCACCAATTTCATGTCTAATCTATGTATAACCCAAGTGTTTTAGCTCAAGATGGGAAGAAATCACTTACCTAGAGATGCTTTGATGTAAATCCTCCATTGAAGATCCCAAAAATCACCACACCAAATGAAAAATGAGAGAAATTGGCCAAAACACGTTATTAAAAACAATCTGCCCAGGTGCTGCATCGAGTTGTACCTTGCGATGTGCAGGTTGTACATCCTATTACAATTTTCCCCTGATGTACACCTTCTATTGAAACGCCCATAACACCTTGTAGAAATATCCAAATGACAAACGGTTTATAGAGTTAGAAACTAGACTCGAAGTCCTTTCATTTGATAGGCTGTACACCATATAACTCCTTATATATTCTGAGATATGAGCTTCCAAATTCGGCTCCATGCATCAGCAAATTTTGTCGAAACTGCTTAACCAGCCATCATCAATCGATCATAACTTTCTGATCAAATGTGCAAATCATGAATGATTTAACTTACTGTAACTAGAATGTAAGGGCTACAACTTTTATGTTGTTAAAATTTTCAGATTCCTTATAGATTTGGATATATATGCTCCCAAAGTCAGCTCTGCGATCACACCAATTGCTTTCCAAAACCAGCTGTTGCATCAGAAAATCACCAACTCCTTTGTCCGAAATCTATTCCGTTAACCTTCCGAAATCCACCCGAGGCCCTCGGGATCTTAACCAATTGTACCAACATGTCCCAAAACATGATACGAACTCGCTCAAGGCCTTAATTCGATTCAAACAACGTCGAAATCATGAATCGCACCCCATTTCAAGCTTAATGAACTTTAGAACTTGAAACTTCTACATTCGATGCTGAAACCTATCAAATCACGTCCGATTGACCTCAAATTTTGCACACAAGTGACATTCAACATTACAGAACTGCTCCAACTTTCGGAATTGCATTCCGATCCCGATATCAAAATTTCCACTTCCGGTCGGATTTCTGAAAAACCTTCAAATTTCTATCTTTAGCCAAATGACTTCAAAATAACCTACGGACATCCGAATTCACTTTCGATCAAGCTCCCAACTCCAGAATCATCATACGGAGCTATCATAGACTCGAAATCCCAAACAAACATCTATATCACTAAAATGCTTTTCAACCCAGACTTATGAAATTTCTTCTAAAATGCTAACTTCAACAATATATGCCGAAACACTCCCGGGTTATCCAAAACCAGATTCGAACATACGCCCAAGTCCGAAATCATCATACGAACCTGGCGGAACCTTCAAATCCTGATTCCGATGTCGTTTACTAAAAATTCCAATCTTAGTAAATTCTTCCAACTTAAGGCTTTCGAAATGAGATGTTTCTTTCCAATTTGACTCTGAACTTCCCGAAATTCAACTCCGACTACGCCTACGAGTCATAATACCTGAAACAAAGTTGCTCATGTCCTCAAACCGGTGAACGACACGCTAGAGCTCAAAACGACCAGTCGAGTCGTTACAATATAGTATGGAAGGCAAAGAAGACTATCAAAAAAGTAAAAGCTCAAGAAACAAAGAGTCAGAGCTCAAGCCTGGAGACCTATTTTATCCAACAAATTAAAAGTTACGAGCGAAATCAAAGAGACGAAGAAAAAAACACAAAGCCTGGTTCAGAAACCTACAACAAACATACTCGTAAATGTAAACAAATGTTTAGGTCAAACGCAAAATGTAGTTACGGGTTGAAATTTGTACCCTTTTATTTATTCAAAATCTATTGTAAAATAAAATAGTTATGAAAGAGGTATAGACGATACTTGAACACATGTAAAGTGTTATGAAAGTTTAAATAATAGAATAACTTTCTTCAAAGCATTACTAAAAAAACATGTGAATTCCTATCTCTCTTTTGTATATATACACCATTATGAAGATGAGATGTCTTCTTCATTAAGTGTCGTTCATAAAAGGGTCCTCTTTTATAAATCGTGTTTTTTTCGAGAAGACACAAAATATTGAAGCATTTTTAATGCAAAGTTAAATAACAAAGGGTGAAACAAAAACCCGAACATAAAGCATTTTTATGCAAACACTTAAGAGTAAACGAAAACTCGAAAAACGCAAGTCATGCTAAGTAATTTAAATATTAATATTATATGACGGTCTAAGTATTAACTTAGTCCAAACCGAATTTGTTTATACAAAATTGCCCCTATGTTGTCATTGGGGACTTATCAACCAAACTTTACCCCCAAATGGGACTGGGGGTAACCACAAATTGATTTATCAAAATAAAAAAAAAGGTTAACAAACACTTTCACTAGACATTGAGGGATTATCTTCATCAACAGAAGAAGCATCTTGAGATGGCACGGGTTGGACAACAGCTTCATCATGCACGAGTTCATCACCCACGGGAACTTCAACTTCAGGTGAAGAAAAAATTTGACTTTGCTGAGACCTTCAATTGTCTCCTTAGTTTTGGAAATTTCAGCTTGTAAGTCGAAATTTTCCTGCCATTTCCGTCAATGTATCAAGTCGGGCATTCAAATAAGGCCAACTCACATCGACAACTGCATTATCCTCGAGAGCTTTGTAGTCCTTCTCCCATTGTTCAATGTCTGCTCTCAACTCATCTCTTTCAACCAAAGCAGCGTCATAAGATGCTTGTAAAGGAGCAAGTGATCTGTTCGGAAATTGAACCTTGTTAGAGGATTCATGAAGGTCTTCTTTAGTTTGAGTAAGCGATTACACGACTTCACCAGCATAAGCCTCCTTCTGGTTTAACAAATCCTTCAAGCTTCTTATTTCTTCAGAAGCACGGGAAAGCTTTTCTGCAAATGAGGATTCCAAGATGTTCTTATCCTTGCCTGCTTGATTCAACGAAGCCTTCTCAACGGCTAATTCTGCTACTATCACTCTAACCTGCTGCTCTAAGGTACACTTTTCCTCCTCTACTACTTCCATATCAAGTTGAAGGATCTCAAATTGTTCCTTCCAGTTATCAGCCTCGGTATGGTAGTCATTCATTAACTGCTCCGTATGTTCGATCCTTTTCATCAACTCTGTACCAATGAGGTTGATCTGCACACAAAAAAGGGAAGTTAGATACCGTAAAAGTCTAGTTCTAAGAAGAAATAACATGAAGGATACCTTCAAAGATGAGTGTACAATCTTATTCATCCACGCCAGGGAGCTATGACTCTCAAATTTTGACATTCTAACCGGGCCAATCAAAGGCTTCAACCACACATCCGCCTGACCTGATTTCTTTAAGATGTTACCTTCCGCAGGAACCTTGATCATAATTTGCTTCATCTCCCTATTGCTAGAAGACCCTAGTTAAATAATAGAATGAACGGTAGTAGGGGAAGATGAAGGAGCCACGAGTGGCACAGACTGGGAAGTAGAAATAACAACAAGCACGACAGATTGAAGTTCCACTAGAGCAGAAGGAGGAAAAATGGCAAGAGGCGCCTCCTCTGAAATTGAGCCAAAACCTTGATGGAACAACTGCTCAACTGACTCATTGGCTGAGAAAGAAGTTCCTTCTTCAGAGTGTACAGGAGCAGAATGCTCAGACTTAAGCACAAAAGATGGACCAATAAGAGGAGCAGATTCATCATGAGACACGACTTTTCTTCTTTCCCGTGGCCTTCGTACCAACGAGCCTTCCTCCTGCTCCACCTCATCTTCTAAGGTCTGAGTCATATCCGCTTTCTTTTTTGACGAAGAAGAATTTAAAATGATTTCTTGAGCCTTGGAAAAATAGAGCTTCGAAGCTGTTATAGCACTAGCAGTGACACCACGAGCAGGAAAACCCTAACAAATAAAAGGGATTAGAAAAGTTCAAAAAAAGGAGAGAAAAAGGAAACATAAAAAAAACCTACCATGGATTTTTACTTTCCAACCAAACCTCGCCGAGAGATATTTCAAAGAACGTTCTTCTATAGGGGCAATCAACAACAATTTTTCTAACCAACCATGGAAATCAGAGATCTCCTCGACGGTTCCCATGGTTGCTGAAAAAAGACAAAAACAATGACGGTACTGAGCATCTATAAAGAATAAGGAAGAAAGTGAGTAAACGGAACTTACATGCAAAGTTCCACTTCTCAGGGAAGGGGAGATTTTCTTCACCTACTAATCGTTTTGTAGGGGAAGCAACAAACCTGGCATGCCAACCTCTATCTTTATCATCATCGGGGGTGACTAGAACTCTCTTACTTCTAGCCATAAGATTAAAAACTCCTTGGCGGAATAACTTAGGAGAGTAGAGATGAATAAGATGATAAAAGGTAAAAGGAAGTAAAGCCAAGTTGGCCAAATATCTATGGCATGCTACAACCCTCCAGATGATAGGACCGATTTGTCCCAAACACACATTAAAAAATCGACAAAACTCTATAATGACATGGTCGATAGGAGGATTGAAACCTAAAGAAAAGGTATAAGTATGTACAAAATAATAGCCATCTTTATAAGAAGTTATCCTCTAATTTTCATTGGGGACTGATACGCTCAATTTACACCTTAAAAGAATGTAAGCGATCGTTGTCAAATATAGTAACCCAACAAGGTTGGGGTCGAATCCCACAGAGAACAATATGAGAGGCGTTTAGGAATACTAGAGAATTACACTTATCGTGCAGTGCCAAACATATATGATTTTGGGTTTTTGATAATTTTTATAACTAAATGCGAAAATATAAACTAACCTAGAAA
>ML252901.1:976-38378 GCA_005239495.1 Nicotiana undulata | reverse complement strand
ATTAATACTCCTTACCTTATTTCTCTACTCATTTTCAAGCTATAAATACCTCTACTCTCATTATCATAACGGACGAACAATTACACTTTTCTGAACTCTCTCTTACACACATACATACTCTCTCTTGTTGTTCTTGCTCTTTACTTGCTATTCTCAGTCGGTTGTAAGCCAAGACTGAGCAACTACACACTCTACTGCTCTGTACTATACTTTTCTGCACTATACTGCTCTTCACTCTACTACTCTGTACTTATTCTCACATTTAACTGGTGTGTTTTCAGTTAAACTTACAGCATCCAAAACAATATGTTTCTATTTGTCTTGCAATTCTTTTTGTTTCTCTTATGCTTCTACTTGTGGTTCTGCTATTTACCTTGATTTTAGCATGTCTATCCTGTCTATGTGATTTTCCTTTTCCCTCTAGTTCAGCATGTCTATTGCTTTATTACATGTTTCAATACAATTCTGCCTTACCCCCTAATTCCCATCACATTATAAGCACATGACACCTAGTTACTATGTAATCTTGAACCCTTCCCCTAAACCTAATGTGTAACTCTGTTTAGAATCTATCAATCTAATGTTGTTAAGTTTCTGGCCTGAACATCTCTTATGTGGGTGTTTTAAGTTCTGTAGTACTTCTCTAGTGTTAACATGTATGCAAATATGCTTTCATATGTGATCTACTTGTCCCCAATCCCCCCTTCCCTGTTTGTGTTTGTTTCCCTGAATTATGCATGCTTTGGTTCTGAGTCTGTTGATTGTCATACCTCCCTTTCTTTCAAACTGTTTTCAACAAAAGCAAACTCTTCTCTTGCTCTCCAAAACTAATTTCAAACAAATCATTTTCAAAAACTGTTTCCAACTCAACTTTTGTAAAACTATGTCAAGCACTCTCACACATACTCTTAGAAGTCTAAGTTCTGCCCCACTAATGTGTGACTGCTTAGGGACCCATATGAGCTCCCTCTGAACTATGACACATTAGAGCTGGCTCTTCCACACTGCACTTACTCAGTTTGGTTATGAATCTGGGTGTGAGCACTTCCCGGGATCCCTTGAGATCCTTAGGGAACTTTGACACACCTGGATCACGTGTAAGGCTATGAACCAATGGCATTTGAGGCACTCTGGATATTCTGGTCCTATCGGTAGGCTCCCTATAGTATAACTTCTTCTTTTCTTGTTTCAATTATGTAATTTGTGCAAATGGTTTGTAATAATTATTGTAAACAACTCTGAGGATGTATAGTGAAAAGGGAAGGGGTAAATCTGCATGCTATAGTTATTAAGGGTAGAAAACATGTTATTAGGTTTATATTCCTAATTGCGCAATAGAAACCATGCTTAGGATTCATGCATGCATTAGAAATCATGCCTCTTAGATCCCATGTCTATTTTTTCAGCATGTACATTCTATTCCTAAAACACTTAGAAAAATCATGTGTTAAAAATGTGCTAATAACTAGTGCTTTACCATCATGATTATACGCTGCCATGTACACTTAGAGATCCTGCCTTAGGATAAAAACAACGCTAATAAACAGGTCATTTTCATATATTCTGCATATTCTGTAAGCATGTTCAAACGTTGTGACACTTATACATTTAGAAAAAAATCCTGCTTAGGTCCTTCATACACATCACACTGCATTTTCTGTGCATTAGAGATCATGCCGTTAGGATTGCATTCACATCCGCTTAGGCATCTCTAGTCTAATTATAGATAAAAACGGTTTCACTCAGTCCTGGCAACAATTCCTGAATTCTAAACATTTAGAACAGCATGTTTAATAATACAATTTAAACAGTTTTCCCTAAGTAACTCTGATAACTGGAGCATTGTCTTAAACCTAGGCAAGCCTTAGGTGCTAAATTTGTTAAAACTGGAAATCTGCTTCTTTATGTATGTTGCCTAACTATCAACAGGTTTAAAAATCAGTAGGCAAAACTGATTAGGACTCCCTTTCTGAATTATGGAACAAATCTGTTTCTCTGTTATGTTCTAAAATCACCTAGATACCATGCCTTAGGATTCTGAAACTAAATATGGGCCTTATCTGTGTATGAGTCGTGTTGTCTATGTGCATTACTTGTGGAGGTATATCTGAGCCTTCTATCTGTCTTCTGTGCTTTCCCTTAATTGCAGTCCTATTTGTTTTTATCTGTCGCCTTAGTATTTTGCCTTTGAACCCAGGGGTCTACCTAGAAACTTCCTCATAGTATAGAAGTCCTAAACTCCTCTGGGACTATAGGAAGGGACGGGTAATAGCACGCAATAGAGGTCGTAGACCAACACTCGTTTTAATTACCTTTACGGGGTGGGAAGGGTAGATATGGATATGATGACCGGTGCACTAATACCACGTGTAGACCCTCTTTGAGGAGTGACATACCGGGTGTTACATTGATGTGATCCATATGACAAGCAAACCTAGGACATCCCCCTATCCCATATGCATGTTTAGAATGTAATCTTTCCAAAATCCTACTTAGCTTTTAAATATTTTCAACTTAGTAATACATGTGTGCTTAGACTGCGAATCTTTCAAAACTACCTTCTTTCCTTAAACATTAATTGCCTATTCGTACAAATTCACAAAATTTGTTTTGCCGGAAACCACAGTTGTGGATTCTGAGGGGTGCCTAACACTTTCCCCTTGGAATAATTTCAAGCCCTTACCCTATCTCTGGTTATCAAAACTTGTTTGTAAATGACCCTAAATAGGTGCCCTAACGCACCTTAAACTCGTTAGGTGGAGACTCTTCAAAACTTGCAAACCCCTTTCCCAAAAGAAAGCAAGTTGTCCCTATAATGTCAAAAACCCTTGACCGACCCCGAAAGGAGTTAGAAAAAGGGGGCGCGACACTCGATGCACTGTGAAATCCAAGTTCGCGGGATAAGCTAATTGTTCAAAGTTGGGATTCTATAACTTCTATACACAGTACAACTACTAGGATAAGACTTCAACATGAGGCCAAATTTGCGTCTTAGACACTACATAATAATGCTATATTGTCTCACAAATCATTGTTGCTATGTTTTTTGATATTGTGTTATCATTTTTCAAGGGTATTAGTGTGTTTACACACTCATTCTGGAGATGATAATGCAGTATGTATGTTAAGTTTGATGGGTGAGCAGATGATCCATAAGATGAATGGTACATTCTCAGTACACTACCTTGATTTGATATGGAAAACTTCATGGAAAAGATCATGTTGGAACTTCATTGATGATTGGAAGAGTTTGTTTGCCTCAATTCTGTGGTGTAGACGTTTGGAATTCATTCTAGCCTATGGACTACATACCCCGGCGCCTAGTGAGTGCTTGACAGGTGCAACTTGGTATTTGACACTGGCAATTGGATTCACACACACTGACAGGAGGATGAAGCATTAAGTTTTTCATGTTGTAATAGTTAGTCCATTAGACTTTAGCCTTTTAAGCTATCTAGTAGCTTGTAGTTACATACATTTTCTATTTGGTTTTGGACATCTTGTAATCTTTGGACCCAATTTAGGATTTTATATATATTAGTCACTAGGCAGCCTGCCTAGTGGTATAGTTGCTTTAAAAAATCTCAGCTTTGCCACTACTTCCATAGACGTAGGTTGAATTCACCCCTAAGTTCATAACTTAACTATGAAAATAATGAAATCAAACCATTAGGATTTAATGGAAGCATACCTCTTCGTACTTTAAAATTACATTGGTGGATATTTTATTGGGATTCAGTAATGACCCGATCGGTCGTTTTGAGTATTTAGTCTCGTTTCCCTAGTTTGATGCTTTACTTATGTGTACTTGAGGTTCGTGACTTGTCGAGGTGGTTGGTGTGGTTTCGGTGAAGTTTCAGAGTGAATTGAGACACTTAGTCCCAAGGTTGGAAGCTTAAGTTGAAAGAGTTTACCGGAGCTTGACTTTTATGTTAACGAATCTGGAATGGAGATTTTATGGTTCCAATAGCGTTTTATGGTATTTTGGACTTAGACGTATGTCCGGATTTGGATTTCGAGGTATGTAGGTTGGTTTGGTGTTTTTTGGCGGAAGTTGGAAAGTTAAGTTTTGGAAGGCTAATAGGTTTGACCGAGAGTTGTGTTTGGTGAGTTGGGATAGGTTCATTGAGTCATCTGGGACTTGGATGCAAAATTTGAGGGCATTCATAGTTGATTTGATATGGTTCGACATGGGTTTTGGAAGTTGAAAGTTCACTAGTTCATTAGGCTTGAATTGGGATGCAATTTGTGGTTTTGATGTTGGTTTGTGTGATTTCAGGCCTCGAGTACGTTTGTATTGTATTTTGAGATTGGTCGGTCTGATTGGACGGGTTCTCGGGGTCTTGGGGGCCTCCGGTGTGTTTCGGATGGGTTTCAAACCATTTCTCTATGTGTTGGTTGCTCATCCAATTTCTAGTGTGTTTTTCATCGCTATCGCGACATAGTGGCCATGCGTTTGCGGAGGTCTTCTTGATTGGTAGGATATATTTTCTTCGCGGTCGCGATTTTGTGACCGCATTACGATGCTTTGGAGGGCAGTGGCCTTCGCGATCGTGTGAAAGACGACGCGTTCGCGTAGAAGGGAGGTCGGTAGGGGGGCATCGGGGAGCATTCGTGGGAGAGGCTAAGCTTCCGCATAAGCATGGGGTCTTGTGGTCAACGCGTTCGCGAAGGAGGTTTAGGCAGTTGGAGAATTTTGTTCTTCGCGATCGCGAAGGGTATGCCTGGGCAAACCATAAGTGTCTGGGGTAAAATTGGTTTGAAACAAATGGTCGAATAGTAACATGACACGTGGAACTGAAGATAGGCAAAAGGCAAGTCAAGTAACGGCCAATACCGGATATAAAAAATGCAACCGGCATCGGGTAAATCCCGAAGGGATCATAGTCAATGGGAGAAGATCAAGTATTTTCCATCGGATAGCATTCAATGAGGGTATATTCTCTAAATGAGCGATCGCTATAGAGAATATTTGCATTCATGGCATGCCGTTACATGTTCATCAATGGTTCTTTTATTATCATTTAAGAGGAGCTTGATACTAGGATCTTGTATCCCTAGGTAAATTATAAATTGCAGGCTTAGCAGCCATTGTAAGGAGATGAAGTTTTATGCACACAAAAGCCTTATGTTTATTACTTTTGCTCTCAATTAAGCATCTTTACTTGCACTTTGTCGTTACTTTCACTTTTTTCCTTGGAGGCATCACATTCGGAGCCAGGCTTGTCATCTTCTTCAATTTCAATTGTTAATCTTAATTTTAATCTTATTTCCTTATCATTTTTTGATCAAATCAGTTTGCTTGTCTATAAACCACATAACAAATTTAATTGTACCGTTTTACGGGTAAACAGTTTTGCGCCCACCATGGGGCTTAGACAGTTGCATAGTTGCTTTTACCCTTACGTTATTACTGACTTGCTTTGATTTCCTTAGTGAAAAACAATTTGGAAGCTAATGATGTCAACATCGCACACAACGTTTAGGGGCACGTAGAATTGTCCCAAGATGATTACTCAATCAGTGAGACTCGCAACAAAGGGGATAAGGCGACCCCGGTTTGAGATGATCAGTATCATCAGCATGTGCGAGAAATGATTCCCGATGATGCGGAGGAGGAACATGTCGCGGAAATGGTCAAAACCCTTAGAGAACAGCATAAAGCAATCATGAAACATCTCTCAAGGAAGGATCAAGTGATGGCGGAGTTAAAACAAGCATTGTCAAGTGCCTCCAACAACGCGAATGGAAGGGGCCCGGTTCCTCTCAGTGTTCCTGCAAACCAAACAGCTCAGAGGGTCGATAACAACACCCCAAGGGTGAAGTTGGGTTCGACGAATCCGTAGGGCCTGGCAACAGATCTGGAAATAGCAACGAGAAAGATCCCTTCAAAACTGAACTCATGAGGTTTATGAGAGAAAAGAACGAATGAGTGGATCAAAATGCGAAGGAGTTTCACGCTCAGATGGATCAGATTCTGGGCACACCACTAATACTAAAAGGCTCAGATTCGAGGGAATACATGCAATTGCCATTTAAATCGAGTGATCACCAGAGTTAATCCAAAAGGGTTTATTATGTCATAAATACCAAAATACAATAGGACTTCGGATCCATAGGAGTATATCACAACCTACACCACGGCTGTAAAAGGGAATGATTTTGCTCAACATGAGATCGAGTTGGTCTTACTGAAGAAGTTTGGTGAAACACTAAAAAAGGGGGCCCTAACATGGTATTATCTCTTACCTGAGCATTCAATTAACTCATTTGAGATGCTTGCAGACTCATTCATTAAGGCTCATGTCGGAACAAGGAATGTCCAAGCCAGAAATACGTACATACTCAGGATTACGTAGGGCAAGTCCGAACTACTACGAGAATTCGTGACCCGGTTCCAGGAAGAGAGGATGTTATTATCGGCAGTACCAGATGAGTGGGAAATGGAGGCGATCACAAAGGGTCTGAATCTGCAGCATTCTAACGCCTCCCTAAAGCTGAATGAAAGCTTGCTCGAGTTCAGGCAACTACCTGGGCAGATGTCTATAACCGGTATGAGTCAAAAATTAGGATAGAAGATGATCAGCTAGGGTCTCGGTACCAACTAAGGGACGAGATCTAGATAAAACCCATGACAAGTTTAAATGCGACTTTGATACATATTGGTGGTCCTCTAGGGGTCATTTATTGCCATATGAAAGAGTCGAAGGTCATCGGATAAGTTTACCTCCGATAGAAGAGCAGATCGTGGCCGGGGCAGCATGTCGTTACAGGAGAAAGAGATGCCAGGGTCCCGAGACTCTACATATCCCAGGTTATCAGATTACAACAATGATATCAATTTAGTAGAGTTGGTATCGGTAATGAGGATTATCAAAGAAGCATGGTTCCCAAAGCCAATTAGATCCGATCCAAAACATAGGATCCCAGTTTATTGTGTGAATATCATAGGACTCGCCGTCATTGAACTAGGGAATGATGACATCATCGGGAAGAGGTGGAGACATTGTTGAAAAATAGCCACCTTAGGGAATTTTTAAGTGACTGAGCGAAAAATAACTACGGCCGAAGCTGGGACAATGCAGAGCCTTCGAAGGTGGCAGAAGGTTTCCCTCAACTGACTATTAACATGATTTTCGGAGGGAATAAATTCAACGGTGTGATCTTTTCAACAGCAAAGAAAACGAAGATATCAGTGACACACAACAAGAGACTTCGGGGAGTCGTAGAAGATGAACTCACTTTCACGGAGGAAGACGATGACGGACTTCTTCTGCCACACAACGACACTTTGGTAAACTCTCTCAATATTTTAGATTTCAAAATTAAATGTGTTCTGGTTGACCTAGGAAGTTCAGCCAATATAATACAATTGAGAGTCTTGGATCAAGCAAAATTGACCGAGAACATCATTTCGACGACAAAGCTCTTAGATGGCTTCAACTTGACAAGTGTGACAACCCAAGGAGAGATTTTGCTACCCACACACGTTAAAGGAGTAATAAATACCACATTATTTGAAGTGGTAGATGGAGATATGGGTTACAATGTAATCTTCGGAAGGCCATGGATACATGAGATGAAGGTCGTACTCGCAACATATCATTAGTCTTTGAAATTCCCAACCTCGAAGGTAATCAAACAATAAGAGGAGATCAACCGGCGGCAAGAGAAACGAACGCGGTGACTATTTCCCGTAGCAAAGGGAAAGAGTCCAATAAATATCAATTACAGAAATCGATGCCTTCTCTCTTTCCGAATGAAGATGATAAGAGCGAGAAGTCATCGGAATCCTATCAGATTCCAAAATACTTTCAGGTACCCAAGGAGACGGATGCGACCAAATCGATCATAGAAGAACTCGAGCAAGTGGCCTTATTCGAAGAATTTTGGAGAGAAAGTTTCACCTGGTGACAGGATTAAATCCCGAGCTGAGGTTAGGGTTTATAAAGTTTCTTAGAGCTGACACAGACAACTTTGTGTGGTCCTTATCGGAGGTGCCATTCACAAGTTAAGTCTGGACCCAAATATCCCACCAGTAAGGCAAAAGAAACGACCCGATAGCAGAGGCCAGGAAAAGATTTGTTAAAAAGGAGGTAACCTGATTACTCAATATTGGTTCCATCCGAGAGGTAAAATATCCATAATGTTTAGTCAATGTAGTTATAGTTCCAAAAAATAAAAACAAGTTTAGAATGTGTTTAAACTATTAGGATTTAAATAAGGTGTGCCCTAAGTACTCGTTCCCATTGCCAAACATTGATCAAATGATTGATGATACAACCGGTAACGAGATAATGAGTGTCCTTGATACTTACTCCGGGTACAATCAAATCAAGATGAACCCATAGGATCAGGAAAAACTTTCTTTCATAACGAACTTTGGCATACATTGCTATAATGTGATGCCATTTGGGCTTAAGAACGCTAGAGCCACTTAACCCATGCTCGTTAACAAAATATTTGAAAATCAGATAGGCAAAACAATGGAGGTATACATTAATGACATGTTAATCAAGTCTTTGAATGTAGGATATCAAGGTAAATCCCGATAAAATCATAGTTATCAAGGACATTCAGGACCAACTGACAAATGTGAAGGAAGTATAGAGGCTGATGGGAAGATTGGCGGCCCTAATCAGATTCATCTCCAGATCTTTTGAAAAGTGTCATCACTTCCTTTCACTTTTGAATAAGAAGAACAATTTTGAATGGACTCAAAAATGCCAATAGGCCTTGAAAGACCTAAACAGGTACTTATTGAGCCCCCATTAAAATCAAAACTGGGGGGAGGCAAGCAATTGTTAATATATCTAGCGGTCTTGGAAGTATCTGTAAGTGTCACTTTAGTCTAAGAGGAAGAAGGTACGTAATTTTCCATTTATTATGTTAGTAAAATATTGTCGAGAGTGGAGACTCGCTATTCGGACCTCGAAAAGATAATCTTAGCTCTCGTGGTCGCCTCTCAAAAGCTTAGGTCGTATTTTCAGTACGACTCGATAGTCGTTGTGAAGATCTTCCCCTTAAGGAATGGCCTTCACAAGCCTGAGTTGTCAGGTCGTTTGGCTAACTGGGATTTCTAAATTAGTGAGTTCGACATTGAGTACAAACCCAAGATTGCGATAAAGTCACAAGTTTTTGCCGACTTTATGGTTGATTTCATTCCCGGATTAATGCCCTTGGAATCTAAGGAAGCAATGTTGGTGTCAGAATTGAAATTAGGAGTTTGGACCTTGTTTACGGATGGGGCATCCAATACAAAAGGGTCCGGTCTTGGGATAGATCTAACCATGACCATGAGGCAGTCCATTAAGACCATTCTGTTAACTAACAATGAAGCCGAGTATGAGGCTTTGGTTACAGGACTTGAACTGGCCTGAGGACTCGGATCCGGGGTCATCGGTGCAATTCCCAACTAGTAGTAAACCAAGTATACGGGATTTTTGACATGAAGGAAGAGAGCATGAAATAGTATATGAAAAAGGTTCAGGCATTGCTTGCACAATTCGGGTAATGGTCGATCATACACATTCCAAGGGAAGAAAATGTGAAGCATATGCATTGGCTAATTTAGGATCATCTAATGAGATGAAAGGATCTGACTCTGGTATTGTCGTTCAACTTCTACATTCGGTATTGAATGTGGATGGTTAATGCGAAGTCAACTCAACCAACCCAGTATGGTACTGGAGAAATGAGTTCGACGAATACATTCAGCATGGAGAATTACCCGAAGACCCAAAGGCGCTCCAAGCACAACGAACCAAAGCACCTCGTTACTGCCTCATGGATGGGCAGTTATATAGAAGATCATGCCAAGGATCATTGGCCCGATGTTTGGGAGCCTCGGAGGCGGACTACGCGATGAGGGAAGTCCACAAAGGAATTTGTGGGAATCACTCTGATGCAGATTCATTAGTTCTAAAGTTGATTAGGGCAGGTTACTATTCACCTTGGATGGAGAAGGACGCAAAGATATTCGTTTAGAAGTGCGAAAAATGTCAAGGACGTGCACATTTGGTGCACTAACCAAAAGAACTCTTGCATTTAGTGTTGTCCCCATGGCCATTCGTGAAATGGGGAATGGACATAGTCGGTCCTCTTCTATCGAGACACGGAAAGGTAATATTTCTTTTAGTTTTGACTGACTTTTTCACTAAATGGGTTGAATAAGTTCCTTACCAAATATTGGTGAGCGCAAAGTGGTCGACTTCATATGTGATCACATAATCTGCCGATCTGATACAGAAGGAGATTGCCTGCGACAACGGACCACAGTTCTGTGATGACCTAGTCGGTCATCTTGTGTATTGTAGTCCCACTCCCTTGTTTATTACTTATTCTATGTTCACTTCTGGTTACGTGACTCTCTTGGGTGGTTGGTTTGGTTCTAGGGATGTTCTGTAGTGAATTGGGACACTTAGTACCAAGGTTGGAAGCTTAAGTTGAAAGAGTTGACCGCATGTTGACTTTTGTGTTTGGAATGTATTTTTGATGGTTCAGATATCCTCGTATGGTTATTTTGGACTTAAGTGTATGTTCGAATACGTATTTGGATGTCCATAGGTCATTTTGGCTTGAATTGGCAAAATTTGAAAAGCTGAAGGTTTGGAAGGTTGAGAAGTTTGACCGAGAGTTGACTTTATTGATATCGAGCTCGGATTTTTGTTCCGGAAGCTGGAATAAGTCCATTGTGTCATTTATGACTTGTGTGCAAAATTTGAGCTCAATCAGAGTTGCTTTGATAGGTTTCGACATGGGTTTTAGAAGTTTGAAATTCTTTAGTTTTAATAGGCTTGAATTGGGGTGTGATTCATGACTTTTATGTTGTTTGATGTGATTTGAGGTTTCGATTTAGTTTGTATCATGTTTTAGGACTTGTTGGTATGTTTGGTTGAGGTCCCGGGGGACTCAAGTGGGTCTCAGATAATTAATGGATCGATTATTAGACTTAGAGCATGGCTGAAGGGCTTTGGATTGCTCGTGTAATTGCACCTACGGTGGGCATGGCTACAGGTGCGGTAGGAAGGGCACAGGAGCATAATTTGGGTCTGGATAAGTAACTTCGCAGATGCGAGAAGTTTTTCGCAGAAGCGAATGCGCTTCTGCAAGGAGAGTTCCGCAGAAGCAGATTATGTCCCGAGGAGTTGGGGACCGTAGATGGAGATGGTTCCCGCAGGTGCGGCCGCACAGAAGTGCTGGGTAGACCGCCGAAGCAGACTTGGAGAAGTAGGATTTTTGCCGCAGAAGCAGCAGGTTAGTGTTTAAGTTGTCTTTGCAGAAGCGAAACTTTTTCCGCAAAAGCGTAACTGCGGGTGCGTTAATTTAGCCCGCTGAAGCGAAATTGCTGGGCAATGATTTAAAATCGAGGGTTTGAGTCTTTCTTCCATTTTGGGAATTTTGGAGCGCGGACTATGGCTATTTTGGAGAGGTTTTTACCTAGATTGAAGAGGTAAGTGACTTTTAATCACTTTTGTCCATAAATATTGAATACCCATTGATTATTTCACATATTTCTCGTGAATATAAGTTAGAATTTGGGAATTTTTGGACTATGTTATTGGAGACTGAAATTTGAGGATTTGAGGGGCGATTTATGGTTGGAATTGGATGGTTTTGGTATGGTTGGACTCGTAATTGAATGAGTGTTCGGAATTTATAAATTTTGTTGGGTTCCGAAGTGTGAGCCTGGGGTTGACTTTTCTATATCAGTTAAATCTTAGCTTTAGCCCTTGGAATCACTTCCTATGGCATTTATTGATGATATTACGTTATATTGGCTAGATTCGAGCCTTTTGGAGGTTGATACGTGTGGAAAGGGCCTGTTACTAGAGTGATTTGGTTTTCTTGGAGTAAGTATCTTATCTAAACTTGGTTGAGACACTAGTAGCCTAAATTATTTGTGATAGCTACATGCTATGGGTGCGCACATGTGTGGGGTTTGAACCTATGTGCTTACACCTGGGGTATTTATCCATGTTCGGGTAGTGCTTAGGCCATGATAAGCCTAGAATTGACTGATAATCTTTAAGCTATGATGATTCGCATATTTGAAACATTGTTGTGAACTATTTGAGCCATGTCTGAGGCTACATAGAGGTTTAATCCCTGAATGAACTTGATAAATGCTATTTTGTGATGAAATTACAAATTTGAGCTATGATAGCACATTAGGCGGATCATGAGATTTGTTATTCATTAATCACATACATGTATTTTTGTTTATTTTCTCGTGTGTGATATGATTGGACTGGGTGCCCGTGACCACACCAGGCGAATTGTGTTCATGTGCCTGTGACCTGTCTGGGTGAATTGTGTTGTTATGCATGTGGTCATGCCAGGAAGATTGTGGTGTTATGCATGTGACCACGCCGGCGGATTGCGTTGTTATTTTTGTGACCACGTCGGGCTGGTAGCACGTTGAATTAGTCGTGCTTCATGTGGATATGGATCCATCCCCCTAGGGTCACCCTCTTATGTTTCTCTCTTGATGGTTTACACACATTTATTTAGGAAAGCTGATCAGTTGCTTGGTATGGAATTGGAAAGGTTGAGGAAACCTGACCAGTGTTAGTTTGGATTTTGCATTTCATCTTTACTTGTAATTTTCTTGATTATATACTTGATTTAACTGCATATCGTCTCTATATACCGAACATTGACTGAGTAGAGTATTTGAGAAACTGTACAATGGACTTGATTTCATTATTGTTTTGTACTTGTTAAAAGATGATATTGTGCAGGTTATAGCTAGCATCATTTATAATTCATGCTTAGTTTACCTCATCGAGGTTAGTTACGTTACTTATTGAATACATTGGGTAGTTGTGCTCATACTACACTCTGCACTTCGTGTGCAGATCCAGGTACTTCTCGATGCGGTGATTGCTAGACTGGTGCTAGTACCTGCTCAGAGACTTTGAGGTAGATGCTATGACGCACGCAGAACTTAATTCTCCTTCCTTTAATTTTCTTCAGTATTGTCTATTATTCATACAGTTGTACTAGAGTTTGATTATGTTGAGATGTTGTAGTGCTTATGTACTCGTTGACACCGAGTGCTGGGATGGTTCATGGTTGTAGTAGAGTTTCAGTTATTTTTATTAAATACTTATGAGACTTTCTGTTGTTGAGTTTTTTAAACTTGTTTTATTCAAGTGTTTAGCGTTTATGTGATTATCGGCTTGCCTAGTAAGTGTGTTAGGCACCATCAGGCGGGTTGGGATTTTGGGTCATGACAAGTTTATAGGTTCCAAAGTAACAAAAAAATTGGAAGATTTGAAAATTACATTTTCACTATTCCATCCAAGTGCTAACGGACAGGCGGAATCAACAAATAAGGTGATTATCTATAACCTATAAAAGAAGATAGAAGTTGCTAAAGGCAAATGGTCCAAAGAGTTACCAGGTGTGTTATGGGCGTACCGGAAAGTGACTAAGTCGAGCACGGGAGAAACACCTTTCTTTCTCGTATATGGCGCTGAAGCTCTGATACCGTGGAAGTAGGGGAACCAAATTTAAGGTTTTCCAGGACAAACGAAGAATCAAACAATGAAGCGATGCTGGTGAGGTTGGACTTACTAGACGAGCACAGGGACTTGGAGTACGTGAGGATGGTGGATCAAAAGCAAAGGATGGAAAAATATTATAATCAGAGGGCCAATCTCTGCTACCTCAAAGTAGGAGAATTGGTTTTAAGAAAGGTGACCCAGAGCACTCGGGAAGTCAACGCCGGAAAGCTGGGACCAACATGGGAAAGTCCTTGCCAGGTTTTAGCTATTATCGGTAAAGGGTCGTACGAGTTGGAGAATAGAGATGGAGTCAAGTTGCTCAGCAATTGGAACGTGAATCACCTCAAAAGGTATTATTGTTGATGGATGCTACCAATACTGAATGTATGTGTTGCACTGTTTTTCCCTTCGACTAGTTTTTGTCCCAATCGGGTTTTTTCTGGAAAGGTTTTGAATGAGGCAGCAACGGAAAGCATACTACGAAGGGAGTGACAACAGCAAAGGAAAGACCTTTAGATACCAAGGCACTACAATATTCACATCGATGGCAAACGGCTATGTGATGGTTAAATAATCTTTGGTCCGGTGGAAAGCTTTTGCTTCCATCACTAAAAAGGATTATTTAACTATTCACAAGTCGTTTCCATCGGTGAAGCAAGACTTCCGATGTTTGAATTCACATTCTTTGCATTCGAACACTAGGGGGAATATTATCTGATACGGCAACAGGAGTGCCATAAAAACCGGGACTGCGAGAATCGGGATCAATGTTTCATCAGGACAAGGGACTTTATGATCAACCCCATAGAAATAAGTTGTACAAGTTAGCCACATGTATTGGCAGTTTTTATTTTAAAGCGTTATCGGATTTCCATCGATGACTTAAGCCTCTTTCTTAAGGGCCTTTAAAGACCGGCCATTATCGGACTCTTCTTATGCTTGTTTTTCACCGGGCTTGGACCATGTCTCCCGAACAATCTCAGTACATATGGCGCAAGACGATTCCACATATCGAGGTCAAAATGGGATCGGGTGTTTTCACGTCTTACCGTAGTGCCCTCGGAGGAGAATTGGCCATTCAATCTTGTGAACTAATCGAGACCGAAATTGGAAAAAGAGATACGAACTGAGAGGAATAACCAATCGATGAAAGAACATGAAACTATTTTGTTTCAATAGAGGTACGAGAAACGGTTGGGGGCAATGAAGTAGGTACTCCCTGCCTTCCAAAGGTGACTAGAGGACGGTCCAGACGCAGCAGAGCGACGACCGGGGAGCGGGTTCCCCACTGGAAGGGGGACAGGAGATGGCCATCTCAAGGCACATCACGACCTATAGGAAACACCGGCGAGACCTGGGAAGGCAAACCGATTGGGTGTCAGAGGATCAAATGAATGCTTATGTACATTTAAAGATAGAAGGAATAAAATAAATTCCTTTTATTTTTATCTTATTTCTTGTCCAAATGATGAGTTAATTTTATCATTTCAAAGTTAGCAAAAACTTCAAATGCTTGTGTCGGAATGAAAAGGAGAAATCTTCAAGAGTACTGTAAACATAAGGGGCCCTATCTTACGAAACCCTTATAGTAAAGGGTTGATTCCGGAAGAATTTATGCCGGGAATCAAAAGCTATTGGACAAAAATATACCCGAAGCTTTAATCAGTTAAACACATAACGAATATATTTTGCACAACACTTAAGAAAAAATTCTATATTTATTTATATGTTACAAACTTGATGAAAGATTTGGCAAAATTACGAAATACAAAAAAAGGGAAAAGAAGAGAAAAAGAAACTATGCATCATTGTCGCCGGAACCCGAAGGGAGTGAGGGATATAGATTTCCCCCGATAGAGGAAAGCGGATCCTCTACCGGTTCGAGTCCTTCATCTTCATTGTTTTCAACTCCCCTTCGTTTCCCGAGTACTTTGTGACCAGTACTCGAAGAGTCAGTTGTAGCAGGACGAGCGGGAAGATTTTCATGAGCAGTTAGCTCATGTTCTCAGGCCTTGACGACGTAATCATCAATATCGACGATGCCCGCTTTGGCCTCTTCCAAGGTTTTCCTCCTCATATGATATATAGCATAAGTCTTCTCAAATACGAAGGAATCCTCTTGGTCCTGGAGCTTTACTTAGAGTCTATCAGTTTCGGCCTGAAGGTCGTCCTTTCAGATCTCAAGGCGCTGAGGCAAGAATCGAGCTCCACATTTTTAGTTGAGTGAATCCGGTTTTGATCCATGACCCACTTGAGCCTCTCCTCCATTTTTGCCTTCTTCTCCTCGTTAGCATAGCCTTTTTTGGTTTTGGAGCGTAAATTCTGGAAGAATTTATGAGTGAAATCAAAAGTTATCGGATGAAAATGTACCCGAATCTTTAATCAGTTAAACACAAAAGGAATATATTTTGCACAACACCTAAGCAAAAATTATTTATTTATTTATTCAAGAGCAAAACTCGGCGAAAGAATTGGCACAATTACAAAGTACAAAAAAAAAGGAAAATAAGAGAAAAATAAATTATGCATCATTACCACTGGAACCGAAGGGAGAGAGGGATCTACATTTCCCCTGGTAGAGGAAGGCGGATCCTCTACCAGTCTGGGGCCTTCATCTTTATCCTTTTCAAAATCCCCTTCGGTTCTCGAGTACTCGAAACCCATACTCAAAGATTCAGTTTCAGCGGGCCGAGCAAGAAGATTTACATGAGCAGATAGCTCCAGTTCTCGGGCCTTGATGATGCAATCATCAATATCGACAATGCTCGCTTTGGCCTCTTCTAAGGTTTTATTCCTTATATGATATATAGCATAAGTCTTCTCAAATACCAAGTAATCCTCTTGGTCCTGGAGCTTTGCTTGGAGTCTATCAATGTCGGCCTAATGGTCGTTCCTTTCAGATGTCCAGGCACTGAGGCGATAATCGAGCTCAACATTTGTAGTTGAGTGAATCCGGTTTTGATCCATTGCCCTCTTGAGACTCTCCTCCATTTTGGCCCTCTTCTCCTGGGCAACATGGGCTTCTTCAATTTTGTAGCATAAGTCTGCCTTCAAATTATTGATTTGCTCCTCGAAGGCAGATTCGCGCTCGGCAGCAGCAAGCACGACATCATGGAGCTCGTCCCATTTAGCCTTAGCCTTTTGAAGTTGTTAGTGTAATTGAGAAACTTCTTGGTTGTGGTCCATCTTATCTTGTTCGCTTTTATGCAACCGGGCCTCAAGCTCGCCCATCTTAGAAACATTTGCTTCCAACATCGGGAGGCGTGAAGGAAGTTAGTTTGTTTCGGCCAAAGGTTGATCCCACTCGGAAGCGAGCCCTTTCTTGTGAAGGATGAACCTTTGAAGGCCTTCAAAAGCAAGAAAGTTAGCTTGTAAGAAAGAATATTAAAGTTATGATTTCCATTGTAGCATGCAAATAAAAAGAATATACGAGACATACTAGTACGGTACCTGTGTCGCGCTATACATGGCATTGTTCATCAGTCACTCCCCAGATAAGGAGCACATTTTCTTCTAATCTTTTTCTAAAGCCAACGGCTTCAGATAATTCGCAAGCTTCACCGGCTTGGACAAAAGATGGAACTCTTTCTAAACCAAAGGAGTGGCACTTCTCCTCCTTCGAGGATCTAGGGAAGGGTTGAATAATCATGCCCCAAATTCTTGTGGTCGAGAGACCTAGGAGGAGAAGCACCATTATCTCGGTCGTATGCTACTGGTGGAGGAGATGTAATTGTTGTTGGTGATGAAAGAGCAGCTGGTGTCGGTGGGCGTGAACCCATCGGTGTGGACGGTCAAGAAGCAGCAGTGGAAGAATAAGGGTTGATTATTATCTGCTCAGTGGTCGAAGGCAGAAGAGGCCCAGGGCCAAATTCCTTGGAACAGAGACAGCAATGGGGACTATAAAGCGAGAATCAACATTATCTACCAGGTCATCTCACCACAAAGTGCTTGGGTTTCTTCTGCAGTCGGATTTTGAAGCTCACCCAGCTCAGCATCCAATTGAGTTGATGGAGATTTTTCTCTCTTTTGAAGGGAAGCCTATTCATCACTGGCTTCCCCGTCATTAACGAGGACCACTGAGACCGGCTCGGATAGTGTTTTCTTTGCTTTCCTCCCTTGATCCCCAACCGAGGAGGAGCGTCTTCTCTTCGGTTTCTTGGGGTGGGGACTCCGAGAAGGGGAACCCTCACCTGAAGAAGATCTGCAAGCTCCGCTCCGAGCAAGGGAACTTTGCAGCACCCTCTTGTCCTCTTCGGGGTCAACTAATATGTCGACCTCGGGGCAAAAGACAAAGCCCTGTGAAAATTCTGTATCATGCAAAAAAATGGAGTTAGAAACATTTTCATGAAATTGCTCGTGTTCGTATAAATATAAAAGGAAGAAGGACTCGGTTTACCATGATTTTTGGCCTTCTACCCGTATTTGGGGGCCATTTCTCTCCACCGGCCCAATTCTAGTGTCATGATTTCATGAATTTTCTAAGCCCACTGGTCTAAGCCTTGAACATGTTCCTAGCGGGTACTTGGAACAAAATAAACAAGAAGATCAACAATAACGGAAAATATTTTTTTCACGAATGAAGGAAATGAATAATCAAAAACTTACAAAAGTGATTCCACGATTCAGGAAAAGACTGAGTTGTGGCCGGGAGAATGTCCCTGGTAACCCATGATCATTGTCATCATCCACGCTGGTGAGAAGAGCGTGGTGACCACGTTTTCTGAAGTTTATTAATCCTCCACTGAGAACTTTGGGAGAGTAAAGATTCATCATGTGTGCAAGGGTTAGGGTTTCTCCGATTTTCGTGCACAGTTGGCGAAGGAAAGCCACCATTCGCCCTATATATGGGCCTACTCGTGCTAAGAAGACCTGCTACCAGTGACAAAACTCCAAAATTATGGGGTCGAGCCCTTCATTCGACTCTAGGGAGAATGGACCCAAGGTAAAGGGATACGTATAGACATACGTATACCTTCCTTGGTGAAGTAACCCGCTCTATCATATCTGGGGCCAGGATTTCAAGATTGGGGCAGTTATAGTCCTCTTTCACAGGTTGTATAATAGAAGGGAGAATGGAGGAGGGATACCTATTAATAGGCCAAGTCCGTGAAGATGCAGAAGTGGCCTTCTCTTGAAAGTTGCTAGCAGTGCTAAGATGTTGTGGTATGATGGTGCTTACACTGGGAGGTTTAGAATTGAAATTGGCTTCCTTGTCCTTGTTTTTCCTTAGGCCTACACCGAAGAGATGACCGGCGTTTCCAAATAGTGCAGTGAAAGAAGACATAGTAGTAAAGGATCAGTAAAAATTTTGCGAAGAAAGTTGAAGAATATGGAAAATTTTCTAAGCAGACGCAAAGAGAAAGAAAGGCTTTTGAAAGTTATAAAGTGAAGAAGTGAAAATGTTGAGTAGCAAGGAAGTTATAGACGGCAAAAATCGTGGTCATGATTAACTCAAAAACCAACGAAGATATTTGCTGAATCGTAGGGAAACACGTGTTCGGGGTATTAAATGCGAGAAGACGTGTGTCCTTTCAACCGTCAGAGATGGTTCATGAATTTTCCCGCCAAGAAAGGAATCTTCACCAGAAAGCGGGAGGACTATCTGTATAGGGTAAAATTAGTTTATAACAAATGGTCAAATGGTATGACAAGTAGAATCGAAGATAGGCAAAAGGCAAGTCAAGTAACGACCAATACCGAATACAACAAATGTAACGACCCAAAATCCTAACTCAGGTCGTGATGGCGCCCAACACCGGGGTCAAGCAAGCCAACACTTAAATTACTAAGAATTTTCCCCCTATTTAAGTAAACATTCCATCGCGTGACAAGTTTTGAAGCTTAAAACATTAAATGAAAAGGGTAATTAGCCAATTTGAGTAAAAGCAGTCATAAAAAGGCATGAGCCGATATATATACAGACTCGTAAACCATAACATCTACCACGTGTGTGCCAGGAACTAGTGTCACAAGTCCTACGGGCATACTAACAGAATATTCAAAAGATACAATAGAACTGTCCCACTGTCTGAAAGTAATAGACGGGAAACAACAAAAGAAGACTCCATAGTGCTGCCGAGGATCGCCAGGAGAAGCAGCTCAACGTGAAGTCATGTCCAACTATAATCAGAATCGAGCTCCGGTCTGATAACCAGATGCACCAGCCTCAGAACCTGTACAATTAAGTACAGAAGCGTAGCATGAGTACATAAATAAATATGTACCCAGTGAGTATCGAGTCTAATCTCGAAGAAGTAGTGACGAGAGTTCGACTTGATACTTACTAGGGTCCAATAATATAATTTAACAGGATATGATAAAAGCAATAGGCATACGAGGATGATAAAGCAGTAAACATTAAAGGTAACTACAAATCAAATAAATACTGGAAGTAGCTAAACAATTTCCACTTCATTTTTCCCCCAAATATCTGTCAATTCAATATCCATGAAATAATTAACAATTTAGCATGCGCATACGGGGTAAGGAAAATCGGCCTGAGAAATCATAATAACAATATATGTGCACTGTCGAGGGTCGAACTGCCCGAACCATAAATGTATCTTTCAATCCGCCTTGGCGTACGGCCCGCTCCCATGAGAGTGGGGGACATAACACTCCGCTCGCGGAATGTAAATTGCGAAGCGGTCACATGCACACACAATATCTTCTTAATTTACTTTTCAGAGGGCATTCCTTTAATTTACCAAATTCCATGATTTCAGGGAAACAAGCTGCATATAACATGAATTCATAAAGCACATAATTCATTTCGAGTAAGAACACAAGGCATGATGTGGGACTAACTACCCCGGACATAATAATAATAGTCGCTACGTACGGACTCTCGTCACTTTGTACGTACGTAGCCCCCGCAAACATTAACACATAGTCATTTAATTCACCTATGGGGACAATTCCCTCTTACAAGGTTAGAAAGGAGACTCACCTCGTGTAGAACTTCCTTTCCGGGTCAAGATCGCGCCCGAAACTCCAACTCGTCACCCAAAGACTCGAAACTAGCCAAAAGTTACATAAATATATCAATTTATACTCAAAAGTATGGAATTCTCCTATTTACTTAGTTATTGCAAATTACTTTGAAAAATCCCAAAATACACCCTACGGGCCCACATGTTCGGATTCCGAAAATTTTCGAAGGAAACACTTACCCATAACCTAAGGATCATTAATATATGATTTTTGTATGATTTCATGGCTAATTAACGGGTAATTCCCTAAATTTTCATAAAACCCTAGGTTATTACTCTAACCCTTGATTTCTACTAATTAGAAGGTTAATTTAACTAGGAATTCATGCATTAAACTAACATTAGGGTATAATTCACTTACCTTTCAGTAGCTAGGTCATGGGGCTCTATTCCAAGCTCTCAAGGTCGTCTATGGTGGAAGAAAATGGAGTAAAATGAAAAAATACCACGTTTTAAAGAACTCACTGCCTACAGTGGTTTCGCACCTGCGGCTCAAGGACCGCACCTGCGAAACTGGGCTAGGGGGACAAAACTCGCACCTGCGGAGAGGAGCCCGCACCTGCGGATCCGCTCCTAGGGAACTTGATCCGCATATGCGAGAAAAGGGCAGCCCACCTAAAAACGCACCTGCGAGGCTTGGACCGCAGGAGCGGACCCGCACCTGCGACTGGGAAACCGCACCTGCGGTCACATCAGATCTGGTGCACCAGCAGTTATAGCTGCTGGTTTTTTGCCTCGTTTGGTGCCCGAGCGGCACCTGGGCCCACCCGAGCCCCTGTCCAAATATACCAACAAGTCCCAAATCATAATACAGAGTCACTCGAGCCTACGGAACACCCAAAACAACGCTAAAACTCAAAATCACACCTCAAAACCCCTAGAATCAAACTTAAGAACTTTAAGTTCTTGAATTCACTAATAATGCGCTGAACCAACCTATACTACTCGGAATGACCCCAAACTTTGCGAGCAAGTCATAAATGACATAACGGAACTATTCCCGGTCTCGGAATTCCATTCGGACCTCGATAACACAAAAACACGTTCCAAACCTGAATTTGAACTTAAGGAGATTCCTATTTCATCATTAGGTGCCGAAACGCTCCAGGGTCGTCTAAAACCCGTTTCGGACACACGCCCAAGTCCGAAATCATCATACGAAGCTACTGGAATAGTCGAAACTCGATTCCGAGGTTGTTTACTCAAAATGTTGAGCGAAGTCAAACTTGACCAAAAAAGGCCAACCTTAAGGAACCAAGTGTTCCTATACCATTCCAAACTCTTCCAAATCCCGAACCACCCATCCCCACAAGTCATAAATCATTAAAAGCAACTACAGGAAGTCTCATTTAGGGGAATGGGGTCCGATAAGCGAAACGACCGGTCGGGTCATTACATTTTCCACCTCTTAAGCAAATATTCGTCCTTGAACGGGTCTAGAATCATACCTGAAGTGCTGAATAAGTGTGGATATATGCTTCGCATGTCCTCGACTGGCTGGCCCCTCCACTGGAACTTCACAACAGAAACTCTCTTGGACCTCAACTGGAGATCATGTCTGTCAATAATAGCAATTGGCTCCTCCTCGTAGCCCAACTTCTCATCCAACTGAATGGTGCTGAAATCAACCACGTGAGAGAAGTCGGCGTGGTACCTCCGGAGCATGGATACATGAAAGACCGGATGAACTCCTGATAAACTGGGAGGCAAAGCAAGCTCATAAGCAACCTCTCCAACTCTCCTCAATACCTCGAAAGGACCTATAAAATATGCGCTCAGCTTGCCCTTCTTCCCGAACCTCATAATACCCTTCATCGGTGAGACCTTCAACAGTACCTTATCTCCCTCCATAAATGATACATCACGCGCCTTCTAATCCGTGTAACTCTTCTATCTGGAATGTGCTGTGCGGAGCCTTTCCTGAATCAACTTTACCTTCTATAAAGCATCTTTCACCAGGTCAGTTCCATACAACTTAGCCTCGCCAGGCTCAAACCACCCGATAGGAGAACGACATCGCCGACCATACAAAGCCTCAAATGGATCCATCTCGATACTGGACTGATAACTGTTATTGTAAGCAAACTTGGCCAAGGGCAAGAACTGGCCCCAATGACCTCCGAAATCAATCACACATGCCCTGAGCATGTCCTCCAATATCTGAATTGTACGCTCCTACTGGCCATCAGTATGAGGGTGAAATGTTGTGTTGAGATATATCTTGGTGCCCAACTCACTATGCAATGCTCTCCAGAAGTGCGAGGTGAACTGAAGACCTCGATCTGATATAATGAACACCGTCACACCGTGCAACCGAACTATCTCACGAATGTAGATCTGGGCTAACCTCTCAGAAGTATAAGTAGTAGCTACTAGAATGAAATGCGCCGATTTGGTAAACCTATCCACAATGACCCAAACCGCGTCAACCTTCCGCAAAGTCCAAGGCAACCCAACCACGAAGTCCATGGTGATGCGCTCTCACTTCCACTCCGGGATGGGCAGTTGCTGAAGTAGGCCTCCTGGCCTCTGGTGCTCATACTTGACATGCTGGCAAATAAGACATCTAGCCACATACCCCACTATGTCCTTCTTCATCCGCCTCCACCAGAAATACTGCTTCAAATCACGATACATCTCCGTAGCACCAGGATGAACAAAATACCATGAGCTGGGTGCCTCCTCTAAAATCCTCTCCCTCAGGCCATCAACATTAGGAACACATAAGCAGCCCTGAAGTCTCAGAACGCCATCCTCGCCAATAGTAACCTCCTTGGCACCACCCTGAACCACTGTCTCCCGTAGCTCTACCAAGCACGGATCGTCAAATTGCCGAGCCTTAATCGCTCCCAATAACGAAGACTGAGCAACCACATGAGCTAGAACTCGACGAGGCTCTGAAAAGTCTAATCTCACCAGGCGATTAGCCAAGGACTGAATGTACAAGGCTAGAGGTCTCTCCTCTGCTGCAATATAACCCAAGCTACCCATACTTTCCGCCTTCCTGCTCAAAGCATCTGCTACCACATTTGCCTTTCCAAGATGATAAAGAATGGTGATGTCATAATCCTTTAATAACTCAAGCCACCTGCGCTACCTCAAATTAAGATCCCTCTGCTTGAACAAGTGCTGCAAGCTGCGGTGGTCTGTATAAACCTCACAGGACACCCCATACAAGTAGTGCCTCCATTTCTTCAGAGCATGAACAATCGCCGCCAACTCCAAATCGTGCACAGGGTAATTCTTCTCATGAACCTTCAGCTGGCGCGAAGCATAAGCAATAACTCTCCCTTCCTGCATCAACACACATCCCAAACCAACGCGTGAAGCGTCTCAATACACCGTATACATCCCAGAATCGGAAGGCAATATCAGAACTGGTGCTGAGGTCAATGATGTCTTGAGCTTCTGAAAGCTCACCTCACACTCGTCGGACCATCGGAACGGGGCATTCTTCTGAGTCAATCTAGTCAATGGAGCTTCAATAGAAGATAACCCTCCACAAATCGGCAATAATAGCCTGCTAGGCCCAAAAAGCTCCTGATCTCTGTATCTGAAGTAGGACGTGGCCAACTCTAAACTGCCTCAATCTTCTTAGGATCAACCTTGATACCCTCTTCGGATGCCACATGTCCCAAGAACGCCACGGAATCCAACCAGAATTCACACTTGGAGAACTTAGCATATAGCTTCTGTTCTCGCAAAGTCTAAAGCACAACTCTCAAATGATGCTCGTGCTCTCCTAGGCTACGTGAGTAAATCAGAATGTCATCAATGAAGATAATGACAAAAGAATCAATATACGGCCTGAACACCTTATTCATCAAGTCCATAAATGCCGTCGGGGCATTAGTCAAGCCAAAGGACATCACCTGGAATTCATAGTGACCATATCTCGTACAGAAAGCAGTCTTCGGAACATCCGAGTCCCGAATCTTCAGCTGATGATAACCCGATCTCAGATCAATCTTAGAAAACACCTGATCGCCTTGCAACTGGTCAAAAAAATCATCGATGTGCGGCAAAGGATACTTGTTCTTAATACTGACCTTGTTCAACTGGCGGTAATCAATACACATCCGCATAGACCCATCCTTCTTCTTCACAAATAGTACCGGAGCACCCCACGGCGATACACTCGGTCTGATAAACCCCTTAGCCAACAAATCCTCAAGCTGCTCCTTCAAATCCTTCGGAGCCATACGGTACGGGGGAATGGAAATAGGCTGAGTTCCTGGAGCTACATCAATGCAGCAATCAATATCACGATCCGGAGGCATGCCCGGAAGGTCTGAAGGAAATACATCAGCAAACTCTCGAGCCACTGGCACTGAATCAATCATCGGAGACTCGACCATATGTCGAGCCTTCAGGAATGAAATAACCCGACTGGCTGCACTAACTGAGGAACCTCTCCACTCCAGTCTAGGAAACACGGGCATGGATAAAGTAACTGTCTTGGCATGGCAATCTAGCACGGCATTATAAGGAGATACCCAATCCATGCCTAGAATAACCTCAAAATCAACCATGTCGAGCAATAGAAGGTTCGCTCTGGCCTCGAACCCACAGAAGGTGATCACACAAGACCGATAGATCCGGTCTACCACCACAGAATCACCCACAAGAGTGGACACATATATGGGAGAACCCAAGGACTCACGAGGAACATCCCGAAAATGAGCAAATAAGGCTGAAACATATGAATAGGTGGATCCTGGATCAAATAACATTGATGCCTCTCTACCACATACTGAAATAATACCTGTAATCACGGCATCTGAGGCCACTGCATCTAATATGTCCAGAATAGCATAGAATCTAGTTGGAGCGCCGGACGACTGACCTCCGCCAAAATGAATAGGAGCTGACTGAACTCCCCCTGTCTGTCCTCCACCTCTAGGACGACCCCTGATGACCTGTCCTCTACCTCTGGGTGGCCGGACCGCTGGTGCTGGACCCATAGGCTGATAACCCTGTTGCACTACTTTGCCCCGAAGCCTGGGATAAAACCTCTTCATATGACTTGGATCCCCACACTCATAACAACCTCCAGGTATCATAGCCTGCTTCCCCAAAGAAGAACCCTGAATGGATGGAGAGCGATGTGCACTCTCTGGCATAGCACTGAAGTAGGGACCGGAGAATCCCTGATGACTAGAATAACCACCGGAGGAACTCTGAATAGCTAGAGGGCATTAGGAAAACTTTGTTATGGTGCGAAAATGAGGCCTCACTGGGACACCTCGGGGAGGTGGTGGAGGTGCTGAATGTGGTGGCCTGCTGGGATGACCCCTACCAAACTGACCTCTGCCCCTAACTGGGGCACCTCTGAAATCTCCAGAAAATCTGGCCCTCTTATCCGGTTGCCCCTGATCCCTTCTCCTCGACCGATAACCCTCGATCTTGTGAGCAATCTCCACCACAAGCTGATTAGGAGTCCCCATCTCCACCTCTCGGGCCATGTTGGCCCTAATACCTGGATGCAACCCCGCTAAAAATTTCCTCACTCTCTCGGCATCAGTGGGTAGTATCATGAGTGCATGGCGAGACAGCTCTGAAAATCTAGCCTCATAATCTGTCACTGACATCTATCCCTGCTCCAGCTGTTCAAACTGATACCGCAGCTCTTCCCTCTCAGAGGGTGGGATATATCTGTCTAGGAATACCTAAGTGAACTACCCCCAAGTGATAGGAGGACAGTCTGCCGGCCTGCTGTGGATATAAGACTGCCACCATCTGCGAGCTCTACCCTCCAACTGAAAGCTAGTGAAGTCCACTCCAAGGGACTCTAGTATCCTCATGTTGTGCAGTTTGTCCCTACACCTGTCAATAAAATCCTAGGCATCCTCGACTCGCTCACCCCCGAAGACTGGAGGGTGCAATCGAGTCCATCTATCCAGTAACTTCTGCGGATCACCGTCTGCAGCTGGTCTGGGCTCAGGTGCTGCTGCTACAGGTTGGGACCCGCCCACGGGTAGTGTACCCGGGGTATGATGTACTGCTGCCGTCTGACCTGCGCCCTGGGAGGTAGGAGTCTGGGCTCCCCCTCCTGCCCGAGATGTGGCAGGATCCGCTGGAAATAAGCCATCCTGGGACATAGTGTCCATAAACCGCATCATACGGCCCATGACCTCCTGGAAGCCTGACGCCGTCATAAAGTCCACTGGAGGAGGATCTGCTGGGGGCACCTCACCCTGCTCCTCTATGATGGGGTCCTCCATTTGTGGTGCAACTGGAATAGCTCTAGGACGCCCTCGTCCCCCACCTCAAGTCGGTGCCCTCCCCCGACCTCTGCCACAGCCTCGGACGGCGGGGGTAGCGGTATCTCCCGGGTCTGGAACGTCAGTTGCACGCGTCATCACCATCCGTGAGAGAATAGAAGAGTGAGATTTAATACACCATCGACTGCACGATAGAATATGAATAAAGAGAGGTTTCCTAACACCCTATAGCCTTCATAAGATAAGTACAGACATCTCCGTACCGATCCGCAAGACTCTAATGGGTCTGCCCCTGACTCGCGAGACCTACGTGAACCTAGAGCTCTAATACCATGTTGTCACGACCCAAAATCCTAACTCAGGTCGTGATGGCGCCCAACACTGGGGTCAGGCAAGCCAACACTTAAATTACTAAGAATTTTCCCCCTATTTAAGTAAACATTCCATCGTGTGACAAGTTTTGAAGATTAAAACATCAAATGAAAAGGGTAATTAGCCAATTTGAGTAAAAGCAGTCATAAAAAGGCATGAGCCGATATATATACAGACCCGTAAACCATAACATCTACCCCGTGTGTGCCAGGAACTAGTGTCACAAGTCCTACGGGCATACTAACAGAATATTCAAAAGATACAATAGAATTGTCCCACTGTCTGAAAGTAATAGACGGGAAACAAAAAAAGAAGACTCCATAGTGATGCCGAGGATCGCCAGGAGAAGCAGCTCACCGTGAAGTCAGGTCCAACAATAATCAGAATCGAGCTCTGTTATGATAACCAGATGCACCAGCCTCAGAACCTGTACAATTAAGTACAGAAGCGTAGCATGAGTACATAAATAAGTACCCAGTGAGTATACAGTCTAATCTCGAAGAAGTAGTGACGAGAGGTCGACTTGTAACTTACTAGGGTCCAACAATATAATTTAGCAGGATATGATAAAAGCAATAGGCATACGAGGATGATAAAGCAGTAAACATTAAAGGTAACTACAAATCAAATAAATACTGGAAGTAACTAAACAATTTCCACTTCATTTTTCCCCCAAATATCTGTCAATTCAATATCCATGAAATCATTAACAATTTAGCATGCGCATACGGGATAAGGACAACCGTCCTGAGCCATCATAATAACCATATATGTGCACTGTCGAGGGTCAAACGGCCCGAACCATAAATGTATCTTTCAATCTGACGTGGCATACGGCCCGCTCCCATGAGAGTGGGGGACATAACACTCCGCTTGTGAAATGTAAATAGCGAAGCGGTCACATGCACACACAATAGCTTCTTAATTTACTTTTCAGAGGGCATTCCTTTAATTTACAAAATTCCATGATTTCATGGAAACAAGCTGCATATAACATGAATTCATAAAGCACATAACTCATTTCGAGGAAGAACACAAGGCATGATGTGGGCCTAACTACCCGGACATAACAATAATAGTCGCTACGTACAGACTCTCGTCACTTTGTACGTACGTAGCCCTCGCAAACATTAACACATAGTCATTTAATTCACCTATGGGGACAATTCCCTCTTACAATGTTAGAAAGGAGACTCACCTTGTGTAGAACCTCCTTTCCGGGTCAAGATCGCGTCCGAAACTCCAAACTCGTCACCCAAGGACTCGAAACTAGCCAAATGTTACATAAATATATCAATTTATACTCAAAAGTATGGAATTCTCCAATTTACTTAGTTATTTCATCTTACTTTGAAAAATCCCAAAATACATCCCCGGGCCCACATGTTTGGATTCCGGAAATTTTCAAAGGAAACACTTACCCATAACCTAAGGATCGTTAATATATGATTTTTTGTATGATTTCATGGCCAATTAAAGGGTAATTCCCTAAATATTCATAAAGCCCTAGGTTATTACTCTAACCCTTGATTTCCACTAATTAGAAGGTTAATTTAACTAGGAATTCATGCATTAAACTAACATTAGGGTAGAATTCACTTACCTTTCAGTAGTTAGGTCGTGGGTCTCTTTTCCAAGATCTCAAGGTCGTCTATGGTGGAAGAAAATGGAGTAAAATGAACAAATCCCGTGTTTTAAAGAACTCGCTGCCTACAGTGGTTCCGCACCTGCGGCTCAAGGACCGCATCTGCGGTCTCGCACCTGCGAGTAAATACTCGCACCTGCGGAACTGGGCTAGGGGGAGAAAAATCGCACCTGCGGAGAGGAGCCTGCACCTGCGGAGAGGAGCCCGCACCTTCGGAACTTGATCCGCATCTGCGAGAAAAGGGAATCCCACCTGTAAACGCACCTGCGAGGCTTGGACCGTAGGAGCGGTCCCGCACCTGCGACTGGGCAACCGCACCTGCGGTCACACCGGATCTGGTGCACCAGCAGTTATAGCTACTGGTTTTTGGCCTCGTTTGGTGCCCGAATGGCACCGGCTCACCTGAGCCCCCGTCCAAATATACCAACAAGTCCCAAATCATAATACGGACTCGCTCGAGCCTTCGGAACACCCAAAACAATGCTAAAACTCAAAATCACACCTCAAAACCCCTAGAATCAAACTTAAGAACTTTAAGTTCTTGAATTGGCTAACAATGCGCCGAACCGACCTATACTACTCAGAATGACCCAAAACTTTGCGAGCTAGTCATAAATGACATATCGGAACTATTCCTGGTCTCGGAATTCCATGCGTACCTCCATAACACAAAAACACATTCCAAACCAGAATTTGAACTTAAGGAGGTTCCTATTTCATCATTAGGTGCCGAAACGCTCCTGGGTCGTCCAAAACCCGTTCCGGACACATGCACAAGTCTGAAATCATCATACGAAGCTACCGGAACCGTCAAAACTCGATTCCCGGGTCATTTACTCAAAATGTTGATCGAAGTCAAACTTGGCCAAAAAAGGCCAACCTTAAGGAACCAAGTTTTCCTATACCATTCCAAACTCTTCCAAATCCCGAACCACCCATCCCCACAAGTCATAAATCATTAAAAGCAACTACGGGAAGTCTCATTTAGGGAAACAGGGTCCGATAACGCGAAAGGACCGGTCGGGTCATTACAACAAATGCAACCGATATCGGTTAAATTCCGTAGGGAGCATAGTCAATGAGAGAAGATCAAGTATTTTCCATCTGATAGAATTCAATTAGGGAATATTCTATAACATTAAATGACAGACCATTAAAAAGAGGATGTGCATTCATGGCCTGCCTTTACATGCTCATTAATGAATCTTTCATTATCATTTAGAAGGAGCATCTTGTTTCCCTAGGTAAAATTATAAATAGCAGGCTTAAGAGACCTTGTAAGGAGACGAAATTTTCTGCATACAAAAGCTTTATTTTATTACTTTTGCTCTTAATTAAGCATCTTTACTTGCACTTTCTCGTTACTTTCACTTTTGTCCTCGGAGCCAGGCTTGTCATCTTCTTCAATTTCAATTGTTAATCTTAATTTTAATCTTATTTCCTTATCCATTTTGGATCAAATCAGTTCTCTTGTCCATAAACCACATAACAAATTTAAATGTACCGTTTTACGCATAAACAATAAGTACTCTATTTTCGGGGGGTTTGTTCATTTTAACATATTTTGAGTTGTAGTGCTCGGATTTAGACAATTTTGGAGGAGATTTTCACGATTTGGATTGGGGTAAGTATTTTTTACTCGAATTTTGTTTATATTCCATGATTACATCCTTATTTTTAGCATTTAATTGATGAATTGAAGTGAAGAAATTGGGAATTCTAATAAAAACTTTTATAAATTGTAAATTGAGGATTTGAAGGTCAATTTGAGGTCGAAATTAGATGAAATTGGTATGGTTGGATTCGTAATCGAATGGGTGTTCAGAATTTGTGAGTTTCATCAAGATCAGAGGTGCGGGCCCAAGGTTAAATTTTTTTATTTTGGTTAAATATCTTAGCTTTATCATTTGAAATTACTTCTTATGACTTTTATTGATTATATTAAGTTCATTTGGCTAGATTTGGGTCGTCCGGAGGTTGATCATGCGAGAAGGGCTTGTTAAAGGAGTGATTTGGCTTGCTTGAGGTAAGTATCTTACCTAATCCTTGTTGAGGCGCTAGCTGCCTGAGTTATTTATGATAGCTACATGCTATGAGTGGCGTATATGTGTGGGGCTGAGCCTATATGCATGCACTGGGGTACTATCCCATGCTCAGGGTAGTGCTTAGACTATGATATGCCTTGATTTGATTGCTAAGATTCATGTTGTGATGTTCCTACTAATTGTACCCCTTATATGAACTGTTTGTACCACATTTGAGGTTACATTGAGGTTATTCTCTTGATTAGACTTGATAAATTGCTACTTTGTGATGAAATTTGTTGATTGAGTTGTGATAGCACACATTGCACATGCATACACCATAGCATGCCATTTATACCAGTTCAGGAGTATGAAACCTGAAATTCATTGATCATGTACATGCATTCTTGTATGTCTGCTTTTGTGTGATATGATCTGGACATGTAGATTGTGACCACGTCGGGCAGATTGTGAATATTGGCACGTGAGTTGTCTGTGAGGTTGGTATTATTAGCGCGTGAGTTGTCCGTGTAGATCCATATATTGATATTATTGGCACATAAGTTGTTCGTAGAGCACGCGAGTTGTACGTGCTATTGATATTATTAGCACGTGAGTTGTTCGTGTAGCACGTGCGTTGTCTACACAGCGTGTGATTATGGATACATCCCCTAGGGTCACCCTCTCATGTTTCTCTCTTGATGGTGTACATGCGGATTGAGGAAAATTGATCAGCAGTTTTGTATTGTATTGGAAATTTGGAGGAAACTTTAGCTAGTGTCGTTTGGTAATTGCATTTTATCATTAGTTGCAATATCCATGATTAGTTATCTGATTTACTTGCATGCCATCTTTATATGTCGGATCATTGGCTGAGCAGAGTAATTGAGTAACTGTGGGCACCAAGGTGGTTTTATCCGTGATTTCATGATTTGATCATATTATTGTTTTGTACTTGTTATATTTATGGACTATATAGGTTATTTCAACCATAATTTATAATTCTTGATGCTTTTATCTCGTCGAGGTTAGTTATGATACTTGCTGAGTACATGGGGTCGGTTAAACTCATGTTATACTCTATACTTTATTGTGCAAATCCAGGTGTCGGACCCAGTCACCAGTAGCGGAGTTTGCTAGCTGAGTTGATCATCGAGAGACGAGGTAGAGTTTAATTCTTGACCGTTGTCTTGGTGTCTCTTTTCATTTGTATTGTTGTTTTTATTTCAGACATTATTTCTATTTAGTTTTCAAACTTGTATTATCGGTTTTAGTGCTCATGAATCTATATTTACCAGTTCTGAGGGATATATCATGTATTGGTATTATTATGCTATGTTAAGGTTTTAGAATGATGTTACTTCTGTCATTTCTGCTATTTTGGTTCATTATTGTTATGTCCAGCTTGCCTAGAAAATGTGTTAGGCACCATCACGACTAGTTGGAATTTTGGGTCGTGACAAGTTTGTATCAGAGCCCTAGGTTCATAGATTATACGAGTCATTATCTAGTTTAGTAGAGTCTTGAGGATCAGTATGGAGATGTTTGTACTTATCTTCGAGAGGCTACCAAACTATTAGGAAAACTTCACTTTTTTGCATTCTTGTTGTGTGATTATTTTTTTAACCTTGACTCTTCTATTCACTCACAAATGGTGAGGACATGCATAGCCGGATCAGGAGGATATGCACCAATATCACCAGTTAGGTCCGAGAGGCAGGTGCCGATGTGGGGCTCGCACTACAACCAGAGTAACACTTGTGGATCCACTAGTAGCTCCAGCTAAGGGACCAGCTCAGGAACCGACAGTACCAATTGTTATTCATGTCCTTCAGGAGGCTTTGGCTCAGATTATGACTTTGTCCACGAGCCTAGCCTAGGCGGTTTCGATTCTAGTTTCACCAGCTACCTCATAGGCTGGGGAAGATGCCCAAATTCCCATCGCCCGTACTCCAGAGTAGATAGACCATGGTCACCAGACACTAGGGTTGTTACCAGTTTAGCCGATTATTTCTGCTCGGGCCGAGGTTGGTCTACTTATGATCAATGAGGAGCAAACGAGGTTGGAGCGGTTTGGGAGGCTTAAATCGCCATAGTTCAATAGAGGGGAGTCAGAGGATGCTCAAGATTTTCTAGATTGATGTCAATGGATTCTTCGTACATCGGGTATTTTGGACACCAGTGGGGTTGCATTTTCTACTTTTTAGCTGACAGTGGTATCTTAAAGATAGTGGCAGACTTATGAATTAGGTAGGCTAGTAGGCGCAGCGCCACTTACATGGCATGAGTTCTCACTTCTCTTTTTATAGAAGTTTGTCACACAGACTCGCAAAGAGGAGTTTCCCAGGGAGCTTCATGAGCTACACTAGGAGGGTATGAATGTGACTCAGTACGAGATGAGATTACAGATTTGGCATGTCATGTTATATAGTTGGTTCCCACCGAGAGGGAGAGGATCAGGAAGTTCATTAATTACCTCAACTATGGATTATATTATAGTATGGCTCGAGAGGCTGCGATGGATACTAGGTTTGACCAGTTGGTCGAGATTGCTAGGCAATTAGAGAACGTTCGCAGGCTGGAGCGAGGAGCGAGAGGCCAAGAGGCCTCATGGGTTAGGTGGTTTTAGCAATACCTCATCTAGAGGCTAGTCACATTACAGTAGACGTTGTTTTTCCAGACCCGTTCAGACAACTCACTATGTTCCTCATGGTTTCTCAATTAGCCATTATTCCTACATTGCATGCGCAACTCCGTCAACATTAAGTGCGTTGCCGGCATAGAGTTCATACCATGCTCCGTTTGCACAGGGTTCCTCAAGCAGTTATTCAGATTATCAGAGTCAGCAGCTTCGTTAGAGGAGAGATTGTTTTGATTGCGGGAACTTGAGTCATCTCCAGAGAGATTGCCCCAGACTGTTTAGTAGGGATCCATAGCAAAAATCTCATCCTATGATTCCAGCACCAGTAGCTACCCTATCGCACAGCCAGTTAGGGGTAGGGCGTAGTCAGTACGAGGTTTCCCTAGTATAGGAGGTCGTTCATGCAGTTGTCATGCCCATTTCTATGCATTTCCCGCCAGGCCAGGGGCAGTTTCTTCCGAGGGTCGTGATTACACGCATCTTTTCAGTATGACTCAAGGATGCTTCAGTGTTTTCTGACTCTAGATCCACTTATTCATATTTGTCATCATACTTTTCTCGTTATTTAGATATGCCTCGTGATTCTTAAGTTACGCATATTTATGTATCTACAATGGTGGGGGATTCTATTCTGGTGGATCGGGTATATCAGTCGTGTGTAGTTACCCTTGGAGGTTATGAGAATAAGGTTTATCTATGTTTACTCAGTATGGTCGATTTTGATGTGATTCTAGGCATTTATTGGTTGTCACTATGTCACGATGTTCTTGATTATCACACTAAGACCGTGACGTTGGTGATGTCGGGGTTTCCTAAGGTTGAGTGGAGAAGTTCCCTAGATTATGTTCCGAGTAGCGTGATTTCATACTTAAAGGCTAAATGGATGGTTGAGAAAGGGTTTTTGGCGTACTTGGACTTTGTGAGGGTGTTAGTGATGATACTCCCACCGTTGAGTTAGTTCCGGTAGTGAGAGACTTCCCAGATGTGTTTCCAGCAGACTTGGCGGGCATGTCACCCGATAGGGACATTGCTTTGGTATTGATTTGGTGCTGGGAACTCATCCCGTCTCTATTTCACTTTATCGCATGGCACATATAGATTTGAAGGAGTTGAAGGAACAATTATAGAAGCTACATGATAAGGGCTTTATCAGGCCTAGTGTGTCACCATGGGGTTCACCGATTCTATTTGTAAAGAAGAAGGACAATACTATGAGGATGTGTATTAACTACAGGCAGCTGAACAAGGTTACTATTAAGAACAAGTACTCATTACCGCGCATTGATGACTTATTTGATCAGCTTCTTGGTGCTAGAGTTTTCTCGAAGATTGATTTGATATCGGGGTATCATCAGTTGAAGATTCGCGATTCAGATATTTTGAAGATAGCATTCAAGACCCTTTATGGGCACTATGAGTTTCTGGTGGTATCTTTTGGGCTGACCAACGCCTCAGCAGCCTTTATGCACTTGATGAACAGTGTATTTCAGCCATATCCTAATTCCTTCATCATAGTTTTCATTGATGATATACCGTATATTCACGTAGCTAGGAGAATCATGAGCAGCATCTGAGGATCGTGCTCCAGACATTGAGGGTGAAGAAGTTATATGATAAATTCTCCAAGTGTGATTTTTGGCTTGATTCAGTGGAATTTTAGGGCACGTGGTGTCCAGTGAGGGGATTAAGGTAGATCGGAAGAAGATTGAGGCAGTTTAGAGTTGTCCCAGACCATCTTCTGCTACTAAAATCTGGAGTTCCCTTGGTTTGGCTAGGTATTATCGTCATTTTATAGAGGGTTTCTCGTCTATTGGTGCACATTTGACTAGATTGACCCAAAAGGGTGCCCCTTTTAGGTGATATGATGAGTTTGAGGAGAGCTTTGAAAAGCTCAAGACCGCCTTGACTACAGCTGTAGTTCTAGTTTTGCCTTTGGGATTGGGTTCTTATACAGTTTATTGTGATGCTTCACGGATACGCATTGGATGTGCATTGATGCAAGAGGGTAGAGTGGTTGTTTATGCTTCATGTCAGTTGAAGTCCCATGAGAAGAACTACCATGTACATGATTTGGAGTTAGCAGCCACTGTTCACACATTGAAGATTTGGAGGCACTATCTCTACGGCAACTCTTGTGAAGTGTTCACGGATCACAAGAGTCTACAACACTTATTCAAGTAAAAGGATCTGAACTTGAGGCAACGGAGGTGGTTAGAGATATTAAAGGATTATGATATCACCATTCTTTTTAATCCGGGAAAGGCCAATGTAAAGGGCGATGCTTTGAGTAGGAAGGTTGAGAGCATGGGGAGTCTTGCTTATATTCCAGTTGGGAGAGACGTTAGCATTGGACGTTCTAGCCTTGTCCAATCGGTTTGTGAGGTTGGATATTTCGGAGCCTAGTCGGGTTATTGCTTGCGTGAATTCTCGGTCTTCTTTGTTTTAGCCCATCAAGGCACGACAATATGACGATTCTCACTTGCTTGTATTGAAGGACACAGTGCAACACAGTGATTCTACTATTGGAGATCATGGGGTATTAAGGATGTAGGGTTGGATCTTTATCCCAAATGTGGATGGGTTGTGAGGGTTGATACTTGAGTAGGCACATAGCTCATAGTATTCAATTCATCCGGGTGCTGCAAAGATGTATAAGGATTTAAGCAACACTATTGGTGGTGTAGGATGAAGAAAGATATTTTTTAATATATTGATCGGTGCTTGAATTGTCAGCAGATGAAGTATGAGAATCAGAGACCCGGCGATTTGCTTCAGAGGCTTTATATTCCGAAGTAAAAGTGGGAGCATATCACTATGGATTTTGTAGTTGGACTTCCATGGACCTTGAGAAAATTTGATGCAGTATGGATTATTGTGGACAGTCTTACCAAATCTGCACACTTTGTTCCAGTTGTGACTACCTACTCTTCTAAGCGACCTGCTCAAATTCACATCTCTAAGACTGTTCGCCTTCATGGTGTGCTCGTGTCTATTATCATGGATTGAGAAACTCACTTCACATTGCAGTTTTGGAGAGTAGTGCATTGAGAGTTGGGCACACAAGTAGAGATGAGTACAACATTTCATCCCTAGACGAGTGGGCAGTCTGAGCGCACTATTCAGATCTTGGAGGATATGTTACGTGCATGTGTTGTTGATTTTGGGGGTTCTTGGGATTATTTTCTTCTGTTAGCATAGTTTCCCTATAGCAACAGCTTTCAGTCGAGTATCTAGATAGCTCCTGTTACACCCCATGTTTTCGTACGTGAGAGTATGTCGTAAGTCAATTGATGTAATCTCAGAAATGAGATCGTCTTTGAAAGTACATAAAGTAAGTTAATCATGTTACCTTGAAGGTAAAAAATCTTTAAGATCATGGATAACAAGTACCAAGAGGGTTGAAAGGCTTAGAAGCTAAACAAATTGAAGAAAATAAGTTTCATAAAATGCTAACAAGTTGGGAATGTTATAACATGTACTTTTGGGGTGATAATATGGTGCTTAACATGATAAGGAATTTATGTTATGAGTTATTTTAGTCTTATGATATTCATATTTTACGTTTTGAAGTCAAACACACAATACCTAGAAGTTGTCCTTGTTGTTGTTATATCTTGTTAGGTTGTTTGATGTTACTTTTATGATGGATATAAGGTTGGAATGTCATGTAAATATATATGTTTATATACTGGCTCTGTTGATGGTGTTGTAAGTACAGGGGAGATGGAAAAAAGAGTTGCGGTTTGATTCCAATTTGAGCTTACCGCTCGTCGTGTTAAATAGTAGTTTCGTTAGTGATATATTGTGATGACCCAAAAGGTCATCCTAAGTAATTCCAGCTAAATCTGTGTTCCGAGGCCTCAAAAGCCTCCTTTAGTCTCACCTCGATATGCGTGCGCAGCCCGGGCAGGTAGCCGGGAAGCTTCCATGTGAAAATTTGATAAAAATGGGATTTTTGAATTGAATAATTGAATAAAGTTGACTTTGGTCAAC
>ML252899.1:77109-90760 GCA_005239495.1 Nicotiana undulata | reverse complement strand
ATATGAAATCAAATAAACACATAAAGAGACAGTAATATACGACCACTCGGGTCTCAGCATTTTCGGTGTGAAGCCTTAGCATTTAACTTAGCATGATTTCCAGCATGTTTGCATGTAAACGACCGCTCGGGTCTCAACAGTATCGGCGTGAAGCCTTAATATACAAAATTTATCATGATTCCTAACATGTTCGCATTATTCACATTGATAGAAGCACATATCATCAGGGAATAATCACTAAACGGTGCCATGGGATGAACCAGGGCACAAATCTCACGGTGCACACCCGCACGTCCGTCACTTGGCATGTGCGTCACCAATACTAATCACATAACAAGTAGTTCGGGGTTTCGAACCCTCAGAACCAAGTTTGGAAATGTTACTTACCTCAAAACTGGCTAAAATCCTAGCCCACAGTACCTTTGCCTCTAGACTCGGCCTTCGAGTGCTCCAAATCTACCAAAATCAGATTTATATCATTATAATATGCGAAGGAACGAAACTCATTCGAAAATTATCAAAAATTACCTAAATCCCGAAATTGGCCAAACCCGACCCCCGGGCCCACGTCTTGAAATTTGATAAAATTTACATCACAAGAATCCTCATCCTCCCACGAGTCTATACATACCAAGAGCATCAAAATCGGACTTCAAATGACCCCTCAAATCCCCAATTTAAAGTCTCCAATTACAAGCCCTAATTACCCAATTTTGGTACTCATTTCCCACAAATTTCACCACTAATCAGTCCATTAATCACATATAAACGAGTTTTAAGTCCAAAAGTCTTATCTCCACGAAGAACCCTCGAATTTTCTCTTCAAAACCCTTCAAAAAGCTCCAAACCCGTGTAAAAAGTGTGGAAGAATGGCCAAAAAATCGCTAAGGGTCCTATTTATATGATCTGCCCAGCGATAACCGCAACTGCGGTCCTTTCCTCGCACCCGCGGACCCGCACCTACGGTCCCAAGTGCGCACCTGCGCATTTCACTTAAAGGGCCATTTTTCGCACCTGCGATGCTGCCTCCGCAGGTGCGGCCAAAACCTCGAACCTGCGGCTCTCCTCCAGCCTAGCCAAAATCCGCACCTGCGCCCCCTTTCCGCACATGTGGCTATTGCACCTGCGGCTTCCCTTCCAAAGGTGCTGCCACACCAGAGAAACAGCAACATTTCTGCTGCATTTTCTAAATTTCCAACTCCCCGATGGCTATCCGAAATCGTCCCGAGCCCTTCGGGACCCCAACCAAAAATACAAGCAAGTCATAAATGATCACCCGGACTTAGTCGAACCGTCGGAGCACCCAAAATAACATCAAAATACCAAATTCACCTCGGATTCAAGCCTATGAACTTAGAAACTTCTAAATTTCGCCAAAGATGCCGAAACCACCCAAAACTCGTCCGATTGGCCTGAAAATTTGCACACACATCCAAAATGATACTACGAACCTGCTCCAACTTCCGGAATTCCATTCCGACCCCGATAGCCTATTTTCCACTGCCGACCAAAAATCGCCAAAAACTCAATTTCGCCATTTCAAGCCTAATTCTACTCCGGACCTCAAAATCACATTCTGAACACACTCCTAAGTCCCAAATCACCTAACGAAGCTATACGAGCTATAAAATCCACATTCCGAGGTCGTTACCTATAAGTCAACTCCCGGTTGACTTTTCCAACTATAAAACTCATTTAAGAGACTAAGTGTCTCAATTCTCATCAAAACCACTCTGAACCCGAGCCAACCGACCCAACCGACCCAACACAATATATGAGAGCTGAACAACACATAATAAAGCAGAAATATGGAAAACGGGGCTAAAACTCTCGGAACGACCGATCGGATTGTTGCATATCCTCGCTTCCTTATGGATTGATCTGGGTAACGAGTTATTGCAGCATTTTTTTGGATTTAGCTAAACCTTTTTATCTTCTGAAAAATCCTTCTCTGTTTGTATGTTACTGATGACATACCATTACAATCTAATTGCTGTAAAAGTATGTTCTTGATTTCAGTGTGTTTTTCATTTCTACTGTTTTTCGAATCTTTCTTCCGTCTATTTTCTTTTGCTTCTCTTCCTCTTCTTTTCTAAGGGACTCTAAAGTCATGAATTGGATATGTAAGCAGGTTTTGATACTTTTGTTGGGTATTCCTGCAATAATACTGTAAAAAAGAAGGATTAAACCAACAAATATTTATGGAGTGAGACTTCTACCAGAAAAGCGTCTTCTATTGTCTTTCACATGAAAGTAGGCAGAAGAATGTAATGTTCCAAAAATATATTTCATATCTTGTATAACTTCGTTCCTCAAATTTATGTACATAGTAGCATATTATGTTAATATGTAATTAGCTTAATATTGTTCTTCCTTTTAGTCATCTTGCTAAACAGTTAAACCGGAAATTTGCTGTGTCAAACCTTCTTGGTATTGTGGACCCGATGTCGGGCTAACGCCCGTGCATGGCACAGACACCGGCCATCTAGTAAAAAAATATGTGCTAGTACAGCTGTATAATTATCAAAACTGGTGAAAGATAATACTCATTCCTTTCCATAACATTTAAGATGAATAACAGAATTCTGACCTTGCTTATTCATATCAAATCGACAATTTCATGGAATGATTCAGTACATGACTTTTACTGTTATAAATCCTGCAAACGATGGAGGTCTTTCATTACCGGTTTTGGAATGGTTCTGTAGTCATAACAGGTTTTGGAATAGTTATGTATTCATAACATGTTTTTGATTGGTTTTGTAACAACGAAATAATATTATCAATAGGTTCACTTATGAACCTATTCGATACACTCTAAAACGAAGAAATGAATCCTCTTTTATATTGTTATCATTCTCTTCTATTATTAGTCCTAGTTAATTACATAGTTCTTGTTATATGCAGGTTTTGGAATAGTTATGTATTCATAACATGCTTTTGATTGGTTTTGTAACAACGAAATAATATTATCAATAGGTTCACTTATGAACCTATTCGACACTCTGAAACGAAGAAATGAATCCTCTTTTTATATTGTTATCATTCTCTTCTATTATTACTCCTAGTTAATTATATAGTTCTTGTTATATTGCTTTTATTTTATAACACATTATCAGCACGAGTCTCTAGATTAGATTTCCAAAATGATAGCCAAGTTAAGTCTGATTTTCTTCTTCAAGACTTTACAACCTAGAGGGTGTTTGGATTGGCTTTTAAGCTGGTCAAATCAGCTTTTAAGCTCTTTTTAGTTTTTTTCAGTGTTTGGCAAATAAAAGTGCTTAAAATAACTTAAAAACTGCTTAAAACAAGCTAAAAGCAAGAAGCTGGACAATCCCAACTTATTACTTTTTGGCTTAAAAGCTATTTCTGCTGAAAAGCCACTTTTTTCAAGTCAATTCAAACGGGCTCCTAGTTTTAGGTTTCTGTGCCTCAAAACTTAATACAAAAAGGAGGAAGTTTAATGTGGCCCACAAGTTGTACATAGGTGCTGCTTAATCCCCAATATATTAATCTTCCTAAAAGACTAAAGGTACACCTTTTCCGATTATATTCTTGCTTTGTCTAAATTTCTTTATGAACTAACCACTTCCGTCATGTTTTATTAAAGACAATTGTTTGGATTACAAAATATCCAAGAAGTGCTACGCTAGCTGAGATCCTTCGGAGCATCAAGTTTACTACCAAAATGAATTTCATAAGGATACTTTGCTCATTTCCCTCTTGTTTTTGGATGTGTGTGCTGAGCTTATCCCCAAATTTTCTAACAAGCACCAAGAAGATATTGATTATATTCTTCCAATTAAACTTCTCTTTATGTTTAGGCTAATATTCGATCTCCATATGAAGGCTAGTCAGTGTTTTTACTTTTGCTTATATGTTAAAGCTTCTCCTATTTAAATGGAAGTTGAATTTGTCACTGATCAGTTATGATTAACTGATAATTTATTTTGAAGCTTATTCATACAGTAAGTGCCTTAAAAGTGTCTTAGTACTCACAATTAATTATAAGTTTAAAAATATTGGCCAATTATTGTTTCTAATTGTTTTTCTCTTGATTAGAAGACATGCCAATTGTGAGATGAAGTAATTATTCTCTCTCGTTGAGATTACAAAAATATATGAGCTAAATAGCTTTAACATATTTAATGCGTTTAGTAACTTACACTACATGGGTCATATAACAATGTTCAAAATTAGAAAAATTGGACTACACCTTTTAATTTATACAAATAATAATGTTAATGATTTCATTCGCACCATATGAATAAGTATTATATGCTGAATAAGAGCTTACAAGAAATACTGACACTAGAAGTTATATACTACACTTGTGAAGATAATCAATATTATATGCCCATCTTTTCTCCTAAATATTTTGAAATATATTTTAAGACATTAGATTTTCGACTTGATGTATGAAAGATAAGGTATTGGGTTTAAGTCCCAACGCACCATATTAATGATTTTAATAATGATGAGTCTGAAAGAAGATAATATAATTATTGTGGCCATATGAATTGGCGTGATCGTGGCTAAATAATAATCGTCATCATGGTAGTAACTATAAAAAGGAGAACAATAAGGGTTCTCAATATATTCTTCAAAGGTGAAAGTAATGTTTACCATCAAATTGGTATGAAAAAATAATAAAGCACGTCACAATGATTATACTCCATTCGTTGAAAAAATGTGACTTGTGATAAACATTTAGTATGCAGACCTATTCCTGAAGGTGGATGTAGCAATATGTGTAAAAGTAATGAATAAAGACGTACAATGCATGATTGGATTACCACAACTCGCCTCTAAGGGAGGCTTGAGAGAAAGAAAGATAATGAATATTAAAGTGTGGTTACATGAATATGTCATTTGTCGCGTACATGTGGTACGTCAAAAATATTTTGAAATGCCTTATAAAAGGTTATTAAATGCAAAATTCAAGCAATAAATAGTTTTGCTTATGATGACTTTGACCATAACAATTTATCATAATATGATTTTCTTTGTGAAGGAGACATTCACCATATGAATGGTGTGACAAAAGAACTTATAGTACAAAATCAATTAAGAGCTCCGAAAGAACTAATTTGTTTCTACCCGGATGAATAAAATTATTTATGATATTGATATTGTAGTAAGTCTCAAAAGAAACTTTTTGAAGTTTCAATGTAAGCCAAAGTGGTTGGCACATTGAGACTATAAATGAAAGGAGGTTGAATATCTTCGTATTATTATAATCATACCGGGTAAATATAAAAGGTTACCCGACTTTCCTTCTAGTTGTACTACACAAGTATAAATATGATGATGCAATCACATGCCACAATGTCACGACCCCAAATAAACATAGGTCGTGATGACGCCTATCGTGAAACTAGGCTAGCCAATTACTGAGAGTAACATATAAAACCTTCCGTTAAAACTATGAGTCGAAATATTTCATTTGGGATTCCTGTTTAAAAACATAATTAACAACAATAATATCAAAAGAATCAAGCCTAACCATAGCCTCAACACCCGGTATCAACTATCATGACCATTTAATGAAGTAAATACAATGTCTGATAACATGCCTCTATTAGTACAATCCAGGAAAATACTAGAAATCTATGAACTAAGAAAGGAGAGAAGGCCAGCTGTGGACGCCGAGCAACTACCTATATCCTCGATCAGACTCCGAGCAAAGGAGAAATCGGCTAGCGCTAAGATCTGGTACCTGGATCTGCGCACAAAGGTGCAGGTAGTAACGTGAGTACGCCAACTCAGTAAGTGACCGACGTAACTAAAGACTTGAGTGCAGTGATGAGCATTTAAAATCAAAAAAATCATGCGATACACAGTCGAATAGTAAATATGTCAAGTCAGGAAATCCCCATTACGGATCTTTTCAAAAAAATCCCAAGTTTCCATTAAAATCTCGTGTAAAACCATTTTTATAGTAGTTTCTTTGGAGGCTTAGAGTAAGAAAAGGAGTGAAAACAGTAGTTTCATAAATAATAGTCTCTCGAGCTCAGTATCACTCATAAAAAAGGACTCTCAGTCACTCATGACTTTACTAACACAAGTCAATGCACACACTTAGTACTCTCACTCAACAGGTATCATAAACACACATAACCGCTGCGGCGTGCAGCTCGATCCACATAACATACGCTGCGGTGTGCAACCCGATCCAAATAATTGCCGACTGCGCCTACTGGGGGTGTACAGACTCTGGAGGGGCTCCTACAACCCAAGCGCCATATTGCTGCGGCGTGCAACCCGATCCAATAAATATATATATATATATATATATATATATATATATATATATATATATATATATATATATATATATATATATATATATATATATTGTTGCGGCGTGCAGTCCGACCCATATAATATCTGCTGCGGCGTGCAACCCGATCCAAATAATATCTGCTGTGGCGTGTAGCCCGATCCATAACTATCCTCACAACTCGGCTCTCGGCCTCACTCAGTCATCCCCACAAGCCACTCGAGCAACTCATCTCAACTCACGGGACTCAGCCCAAGGTACCTCACAGTATTCTAAAACAGGATGATAACAGTGATAACAACAACAGATATAAAGCATGACTAAATTCATAAATATTTCTACCAAAATAATGTGAGAATCGTGGAAAAATACCCCTGAGGGTCTAAACAGGTCGGCACAAGGACCCAAACATGGCATACAACCCATAATAATATATAAATCTCTAAAACACAGGATATCATATGATTTCAAATGAAATACGCGGCTTAATAAACGCTACGGGACGGACCAAGTCACGATACCTATCGGTGCACGCCCACACGCTCGTCACCTAGCATGTGCGTCACCTCATTTATCAAAACAATACGAAATACCGGGCTTTCATACCCTCATGTCTAGAGTTACAATCGTTACTTACCTCAAACCGGACCGAAAACTACTCCGCGATGCTCTTGCCTCTCGAATCGGCTCCCAAATTATCCGAGTCTATCAAAATCAGATTAATAAAATCAAAATATGCTAGGGAGACGAAACCCATTCGAAAATTATCACAATTAGGCACAAATCCCGAAATTGGCCAAACCCGACCCCGGGCCCACGTCTCGGAATTCGATAAAAATCACAAAACCGGAATCCTTATCCTCCCACGCGTCTATACATACCAAGAACATCAAAATCGGGCCACAATTGCCCCTCCAATTACTCAATAAAAGGTCTCAAGTTTCCAAGCCCTAATCCCCAATTTAAACACTGATCTTCCCCCTAATTTCACCCTAATTCAGTCCAAACATCACATAGAAACGAGTATTAGGTTAAAAAATCTTACCTCAACGAACTTCCCTTGATTCCCTCCTTTAAAACCCTATCTCAAAGCTCAATCCCGGATGAAAATATTGAAGAAATAGCTCAAAATTCGCGAAGGCTGGATATTTATACTTACTGTCCAGTGAAACCGCATCTGCGGCCATTTCTCTGCACCTTCGGACCCGCACCTGCGGTCCCAGGTGCGCACCTACGGAAAGTCACTTAAATCCCATTTCTTGCACCTGCGGTGAATCACCCGTACCTGCGACTTCGCAGGTGCGGTCAAGGTCTCGCACCTGCGACTTCCTTCAACCTAGCCAAACTCCGCACCTGCGCATGCTGGCCCGCACCTGCGGCTGCCTTTCCTCAGGTGCGGCCACACCAGAAGCCTGGCACCAACAGCTTCTTCAGCTGCATTTTCCAACTTTAATCCTTCCGATGACTATCCGAAATCAACCCGAGCCCATCGGGACCCCAACCAAAAATACAAACAAGTCATAAATGATCACCCGGACTTAGTCGAACCCTCGGAACACCCAAATTAACATCGAAACTCTAATTCAACCCATGATTCAAGCCTAAGATTCCTAAAACTCCCGAAATTCACAAACGATGCCGAAACCAACCAAAACACGTCCGAATGACCCCGAAAATTTGCACACACGTCCAAAATGACACTACAAACCTGTTCACACTTCTGAAATTCCATTCCGACCCCGATAGCTAATTTTTCTGTTGCCGACCGGAAATCGCCAAAAACGTATTTCGCCATTTCAAGCCTAATTCTACTCCAGACATCAAAACCACGTTCCGATCAGACTCCTAAGTCCCAAATCACCTAACCAAGCTATCCTAGCTATAAAATCCATATTCCGAGGTCGTTTACCAATAAGTCAACTCTCAGTTGACTTTTCCTATTATTAAGCTAATTCAAGAGACTAAGTGTCTCAATTCTCACCACGACCATTCCGAACCCGAACCAACCAACCCCAATACATCATAATTAGGTTAATTAACATAAGACAAAGTTGAAACTGGGGAAACAGGGCTAATCTTACGAAACGACCGGTCGGGTCGTTACACACAAGTAAACTAGAGGTTTACTGAAACAAATATTAGTTGGCATGACCGGTTGGCCATCCCGGTTCAATTATGATGCGAAAATTAATTAAGAATTCACATTAGCATATATTGAAGAAATAGAAGATTCTTCAAGAATTCGTTTGTGCTGCTTATTCTCATGATATACCAACTAAGGTTGGGACTGAATCCGTTGATTTCTGAAACGAATAAAAGGTGATATATATATGGGCCCAATCACATGACATATGGACCTTTTATTATTAATTATATAATTTTAATAGATGCATATATTTTATGGTCACATGTGTATTAATTATCAACTTGCAGTTTGGCTTTTGCAGGCTACTTGCTCAAATTTAGCACAATTCAGAATTTAAATTAAAATGTTTTATCTTGATAATGTTGGTTTAAATCCAAGTTTGTTTAGCAGAAATTATATGCCTCCAATTATAGCTACACAATTGGTTATGAGAACAAACCTCTCCAAAAAAGAAATTTGGTATGAGATGTATTATTTAATATATAGCAGCACTTGTATGCATCTAGCTAACAAGTTATTGATAAATTCTCATATCACAATTGGTTCAGGGTCAGGAACCAAATAAGTTCCATTTAGAAATATGAATGTGCTATATGATTTAATTGCTCCCATAACACACAAAGATCAATCCCTAAAGAATGATGGGGATATGTCTTGGTGATCCAACATTAGAGGAGAAAATAGGCAGCTGGAAAAGTATTACATGAAATGAATTATTATGAGTACATCAAGATCCTCACACAAGAAAATATTAACTTGAATTTCAAGTGATAATTCATTTGCAAAATATTGCTAGGCACATTTGTTGACCCAAAGCTAAATATCATATTCAGCTGCCAATGCTCCAAATAGAATAAAGTCCATAAAGGACTGAGTCTACGGCACACATGAAGCAAAATAGACCAATCAGTTTCAAATATAAAACTCCTTGCAGAAGGAGAGGAAAAAATGATCAAAATGGTCATAATAAGTAGGCGAATGCACCATAAGAGCACGACGACATAACACTTTATAAGACCTCATAAGAGAGGCTCAGGTATGTGAAAATAATGAGATTTCGATAAGCTATGTCTTTATTGTGTGATGATGGAATCGATGTAAAATGATCCCCGACGATAGTGTTGATATAATGTATCACTCAATATTATTAATATTGACGAGGATCTTAAGCTCAAATCTGTCATAGAATGTGGACATATAAATGATTGGCCAAAATAAAAAATACGTAATCAAGATTGACTTCACCTGAAAAATATGAAGTTGGACGGATAGTCTTAATACATGAAAGTATAAAACCCAGTGGAGGTACACATATGTGCTTGTGCAAAAGTGAAATGCAAAATCAAGTCTATAGATTTAAATACTACTTGTGGCACAAGATTTTTCATAAATATCCTGGCATTGATTATATGGTGATATATTCTCCTGTGGTGGATGCAATCACATTCAGGTATCTTATCAGATTAGAAATTTATGAAAAAATTGATATGCATCATATGGTTGTCAAAGCCAATTTATATGGCTCACTGGACAACAAAACTTTTATGAAAATCCCTTAAGGATTCAAAGTGCCTGAAACATACAAAGATTTTCGAAAAACTTGTTCGATAAAGCTTCAAAAATCCTTGTATGGGTTGAAGCGATTAGGGATCATGTGGTATAATTGCCTTAGAGAATACCTACTGAAAGAAGGGTATGAAATGACCCAATTTTTCCTTGTGTCTTTATAAAGGATTTGGATCTGAATTTGTCATAATAGCTATGCATGTTGATGACTTGAATATCATAAGAACTCTTGAAGAGCTTCCAAAGGCAGTGGAATGTTTGAAGAAAGAATTTGAAATGAAAGATCTTGGAAAGATAAAATCTTGTCCTGGCTTAAAAATTGATCATTTGAAAAATAGAATATTTGTTGTCACGACCCAAATTCCATTATAGATCGTGATGGTGCCCAACACCGTTGTTAGGAAAGACAACACTAATCGACTAATGAGTTTTGATTTATTTTTTTAAGCAACCCCAACATCTGCTTAACTTAAATTTAAAGTATACGATAAATACCGAATTATTAAGGCAATTGAAATGTAAATGACCAAAGGGATAAAAAATTATATGATTACAACCCAAAAATCAAGTCTACTAATAAGTGCCAAGGATCTAGTGTCATAAGTGTGTAGGCGTCTAGTAGAATATACAAAAGAAGTCTACCCTACTGTCTGAAATAAGTAGGCAGGTAATAACAAAAGAAGAACTCTGGTATTGTCATGACCCAAATTCCCAACCCTCGGGATCGTGATGGCTCCTAACACCATACTTGCTAGACAAGTCAATGTTAGAGGGATTCAACATTTAAAATAAATTAAAATATAATACTAAGTCCAAAATCATCCAATAAATGAATCTACAATAATATGTGAGATAATGAAACGAAACTCGAAGATAATACTAATATCTAGCTACCCAGGGTTTGGAGTCACAATTCACGAACTACTAAAGAATACTACAAGTAATTGGCTCATGAAATATTGTATAACTGTTTTGAATCAAATAAAACAGTAACTACATAATGTAGAGAAGACTCCAGGTATCTGCGGACGCCAGCAGATCTACCCCGTGTCTCAGTGCGAATAGTACTGGATGTAGCTCGAACTCAGCTCGGACCTAAACCTGGATCTGCACAAGAAGTGCTGAGTGCAGTATCAGTAGAAACGACCCCATGTACTGGTAAGTGTCGAGCCTAACCTCGGCGAAGTAGTGACGAGGTTAGGACAAGACACCACATAAAAATATGGACAGAATAAGCTAACAGAAATAACAGCAAATAAAGAATTTAAAACAATAAATAATGGGAAGGAAGCATGCGATGGGGAATTTTTAACATAAGGAGTGAAGAAAACAATAAGACAATAATCAACAATAATTATAGCAATTAAAATAGAAAGGAAACTTGCACGGCATCACCCTTCGTGCTTTTACTCTCAGCCTCGCTAAATAATTAATTGAATACACGACATCACTCTTCGTGCTTTTACTCTCATCCTCACCAGATTATAAATAAGAATGCACAGAATCACCCTTTGTGCTTTACGCTCTTCCTCACTATATAAATAAATCATGCATGACATCACCCTTCGTGCTTTACACTCTTCCTCACCAATCACAGAATCATCAATAACATATAAAGAGGAATTTCACAAGAAATCAGTATTTCATCATAGTTTCTATCACCATTTAATATTTCAATCTCAACTCAATGTTCACAATATTATCCATCTCGGTGGAACCTGATACTAATCTTCCAACATTTCAATACCAACAATAATCATAGATTATTGGCTTTAAAACAACAAAAATAACAAGAATTAACTTTCACTCCCATGTTATGACCTGACCACAACTTATAGGTACTCGTCACCTCACCTATGCATTGTATTTAGCAACAAAACAAGTAGCAAGTAGTCACACAATACCTATTCCCTTAAGCTAAGGTTAGACACTACACTTACCTCGATTTCGCAGGCCACTCACTGCTCAATTGTAACTTTCTTTTTGAATTCACCTCCAACACACTCGTATCTAATCATAATTAGTTTAATATCATTAATTTGTGCTAAAGAAACTAACTTTAATGAATAATTATATTTTTTCTAAGTTTTCTAAAAAAAGGTTAAAAACCAACCCCGTGCCCGCTTGGTCCAAACTCGGGGTTCAGACCAAAATCTGTTTACCCATTCACCCCCGAGCCCGAATATGTAGTTAGTTTCAAAATCCGACCTCGGTTCGAGGTCTAAATTCCAATTATGCAAAATTCCCTAATTCTACCCAAACCCCCAATTTCTACAATTAAAACCCTTGAGTTTTAGCTGTAAATTGATGAAACAATGGGTGATTGGAAGAAAATAGTTAATGAAAACTTACCTATGATTTTGGGAAGTAAATGTCTTGAGAAAATCGCACTAAGTCTTCTACCCTTGTGAAAAATAAGAAGAAAAACGGCTGGAGTTCTAATTAATATGAACTCACTGCCCAACCCTCGCACCTGTGGTGCTTGGGTTGCACCTGCGCTTGCGCACGTGAGGATGGGGCTTCCGCTTCTGCAGAAAGGGGGTTGGACCGCCGCACCTGCGGACAATGTTTCGCTTCTGCGGTAACGCTTCTGTGGAGGAAGTCTGCATCTGTGGAGAAAGGGAAGCTGGGGCCTGGGTCGCACCTGCAGGCTGGCGCTTGCACCTGCGAGCTCGCACCTGCGGCCAAAGGCTTGCAGGTGCGGGCACACCAGAACTGATGCACCAGCAGCCTTTGTTGAGTTTTAACTCAACTCGCGCATCGCCCGAATGGCACCCGAGCCCTCGGAGCTCCAAACCAAACATGCACACAAGTCTAAAAACATCATACGAACTTGATCGTGTGATCAAATCACGAAAATGACATCTAAAACTACGAATTTAACCTCAAAACTCATGAGTTTCGCAAAAACACTTTAACTTCACTATTTTGTCGAACGAACGTCTGAATCACGTCAAATCAATTTTGATTTCCACCAACTTTCACAGATAGTACTTAAAAATTATAACAAACTTGTACCGGGCTCCGGAAACAAAATACGGGCCCGATACCAACGGTTTCAAACATTAATTCATTTTTTTATTTCATTAAAAATTCAGCACAACAATTTTCTTCAAAAATCGATTTCTAAGGCTAGGGACCTCGGAATTCAATTCCGAGCATACGCCCAAGACCCATAATTTATTGCGCACTTCACGGAACCTTCGGAACACGGGTCCGGTTCCGTTTACTAAAAATGTTGACCAAAGTCACCAAAAATAAAATATTTAACTCTAAAAATCATTATTTCTTATATTTCACGTAAAAGCTTTCCGATTTCATGCCCCCACTGCGCACTCAAATCGAGATGAATAAAATTAACTGTTTTAAGGATAATGAGCCCGGAATTCAGTTTTAATTCATAAGATGACCCTTTGGGTCATCACATGTATGCTGCTGAACGACTAAAGTGGCAGCTCACCGTGAGTCTCTATCCGAATTAGGTATGTGCTCCCGGCGGATAACTAGATGCACATGCCTCAGATCCTGTACAATTAAGTACAGAAGTGTAGTATGAGTACATACACAATATGTACCCAGTAAGTATCCAGTATAACTTCGAAGAAGTAGTGACGGGGGGGGGGGGGGGGGGGGGCTTGGCCCTTACAGGGGCCAAA
>ML252899.1:34239-76985 GCA_005239495.1 Nicotiana undulata | reverse complement strand
AAAAAAAAAAGGGGGGGGGGGGGGGGGGGGGGGGGGGGGGGGGGGGGGGCGACTTGGCACTTACTAGGGCCAATAATAGTATAATCCAAGTGTTACGCTAAGCAGGAATAGCATGAATAATAATGACAGTTTAAGAACAGGAAGGAGTAAGATATTCTTTCATAAATGACATGTAAATCTCATCCATATCATGTAACAACTTACATTTCAAAGCATATAAGCAATCTAAATCACGAGAAATTCCAAATAAATAACATGCGCAAATTATGCCGAGGTCGTACGACCCGATCCAACATAATATTAAATTGTGCACTGCTAGAGGGTCGAATGGCGCGGATCATAGATGCATCTATTTACTACCGAGGCGCTCGGCCCGATCCATAATAACAAATATTTTCCAGGAAATACAATATTTCATTTTACAGTCAAGTATGCCTATAAATTATTCAAATAGGTGAACTTAGCCTTTCACAAGTCCTTTATCAAAGTCTAACGTGACTCTATTAATCAATTTAGCAGGTAAGGGCACAATCATTTCAAGTAAATAATGATATAAGTCCTAAACTACCCGGATGATAACACAATAGTAGCTACGTACGGACTCTTGTCACCACGTACGTACTTAGCTCCCCACAGATAGATTCATACATTTATTTAATTCACCTATTGGGATTATTTCCCTCTTACAAGGTTAGAAAGGAGACTTACCTTGTCCCACAAATTACTTCCAAACTCAAGAATGTGCTCAAAGCCTCAAATCGGAGCCGAACGATCCAAAACTATTCGGATAGGGTAAAAACTAGTCAATATGTGTGTCACACCCCTTTTTTCTTCCCTTCGCGGGGAGATCGGGTGCAGGACATTCGGGTCGAGGCAACTCTTTCCTTTTTGGGAAAGGGGTTTCCATATCTGGAGAGTCGCCACCTAACGATTTTAACGATGCGTTAGGGCACCTAGGGGGTTCATTTACAACTACGTTACCAACCAGAGATAGGGTAAGGGCTTGAAATTATCCCAAGGGGAAGGTGTTAGGCACCCCTAAGGATCCACAAGTGTGGTTCCCGGCCAAATGGTTTTCATGAATTTGTGCAGTATAATAAATAACAAGTAAATGGGCTCAAGTAAGAGGGGATTTCAAATATTAAGCAAGCAAGCGTTTAGGAAAACAGTTATAAAATTACCAAGTGTTTTGGAAAAAGTTATAATCTAACATTTGAGGGAAGGGATGTCCTAGGTTTTAAATAATATGGATCACATCAATGCAATAACCGGTATGACACTCCTCAGAGAGGGGCTACACGTGGTATTAGCCCATCCGTCATCATATCCATATTCTACCCTTTCCCACCCCGTGAAGGTAATTAAAGCGCGTGTTGGTCACGAAATCTATTGCGTGCTATTACCCGTCCTATCCTATCAGTCCCGGAGGAGGTTAGGACTACTATCCTAGAGGGAGGTACTAGGTAGACCCTCAAGTTTAAAGGTAAAATTCTAAAGCGACAAATAAGAACATTTAGGATTGCAGTAAATGGGAACACATAAGAGCATATGAGTGGCTCAAGTTTACCTCCACAGATTATGCACATAATTAGCACGACTCAAACACATATAAGGGAAGTATTAATAATGGAGATCCTAAGACATGGTGTCTAGGTGAATTCAGAGAATAAACATGCAATTTTGTTATTGCTTGAGACTCCTAATTAGTTTGCCTACTGATTAAAAGAACCCATTAACATTGAGCAACACACACAAAGAGGCAGATTTCTAATTTTTAGATTTTTTTATCACCTAAGGCTTGCCTAGGCGTGGGACAGTATTAGTAGCCAAGATTACTTAAAAGAACTGTTGTAATTGTTTTTTAAACATGCAGTTCTAGGTTATTCACAACACAGAAATTAATACTGGTTGGCTACGAGAATTAGGTGAGACTGTTCATACTTCTTATAGGCATCAATATTTAGACTAAGTGTAATTGAGCGATTATGACCTTATAACATGATATCTAATACACAGGTAGAGATGCATATGAAGAATTCCTAAACATGGTTTCTAAATGCGCACTAGTCACAACATTAATCATAATTTCAAAAGTTACCGAAGACGACTTGCTTATTAGCGTTATTCTATCTTAAAACAGGATTTCTAAGTGTCAACATTTTAAAATACAGTTTCAGGAAACGCCAAACAACTAGTTCATTAATGTTGTTTAGCCTAAAAACAGGATTTCTAGGCGTCAATATTGCAATGTTTAAGCACAGTTTCGGGAGATGCAAAATAACATGTTCCTTAATGTTGTTTAACCTAAAACAGGATTTCTAGGCGTACATGGCAGTGATAGTGGAGAACATCATTTATTGGCAGGATTTTTCTAAGCAAAAGTGAGCATGCTGAACAGCAGGTATGAAGCCTAAGAAACATGATTGCTAATGCATGAATTTGAATATATGGGCCTAAATATGATATCTATTGCACAAATAGAAAATAAAAACCTAAGCATGATTTTTATCCTTGTAGCATGCAAGTTATCCCTTTCTCTTTTCACTATCCATCCCCAAGAGTTGTTTACAAATTATTACAGGACAAGAATCATAACCAAAACAGAAAAATAAGAAGTTATTCTATAGGGAGCCTTCAATTAGGCTCAAATCCTCCAAACCTCATTGCCATATGGTATTTCACAGCCTTTTCATAATCCGGGTGTGTCAAAGTTCCCTAAGGACCTCAAGGGCTCCCGGGAAATGCTCACACCCAGACTTGGTAACCAAGAGTTGAACATGTGCAGTGTCGAAATACCAGCCTCAGTGTGTCAGAGTTCAGAGGGATCTCAGGGGTCCCAAAGCAGTGCTAACACTGAGGGGGTAGGACTTAAAGATCTAGGAATCAAGTAAAGTGCAGGAGATAAGTTTGAAAGGGTTTAGTATAAAATATTGTTAAAAGAGACTGGTTTGAAACCGCTTTGTAAAATAAGAGGGAGTTGTTTGGTAAAGTAGCTTTTGAAAACAGTAGTGGAATCACATAAACCACATACCAAACACAGAACCAAAACAGGTTCTGCAATACTCAAAGAACAACCTTCAAACAAGGGTAATGGGAACTGGGGACAAATAGAGCATGTATGGTTGACACATAATGGACAGAGGTCCTTGCAATTGGTGTAGATGGTAGCACTTAGACATAGTTACAAGATCAAAAAATGCTTAGGGAATTCAGGGGGATTAGGAGATAACAGAATGTAGAATTTTATACTAAGCATGACATTAAGACAGTTTGGGATGATGGCCCAATAGGTGCATTACTAGAACTAGGCAACACCATACAAGTATTAAACACAATAGGGTCCAATTACTGATTCAAAAGAGCATGTTGACTCTAAAGAGGTAATACCTAACATAACTAGACAAACAAGAAAGCATCTCAATTACAGGTCGCACAACAAAATCACAGATAGAAACATACTAGAAACAAAATAAACTGAAATAGTAAAAGAAACACATTGGTTTTGGGACTTTAAATATAAAGTGAAAACATACCAGTTGAAGATAGCAAATGTAGAGCAAGGAGTAAGCAAACAGAGCAACTAGTCTTGGCTTTCAGCCGACTAATAGCAAGCAATCAAGAGGAGCAATAGAATGTGTGTGTGAGTAAAAAGAGAGTAGAACAGGGTATCTGTTCATTTCCTCTTAATGAAAGAGTAGCGTGTATATATAGTTTAAAAGATAGGTGGCAAATAAGGTAACAAATAACAGTTTTTTTTTGCAAATTATGGAAGTGCACATCAATTATAATCACATTAATATCAGTACTCCCTCTAATTAAGCAGTCAAAATCAAACGGTAATAAACAGACAACAAATAAGGAAAGATACCATATGTAGATTAGAGGAATATTCAGAATAGTATAAAATCAACATAAGTACCCCTTAATTGAAGGGTTAAGTTCAACGACTAGCAGGCAAATGGAAATAAGGGAAGTTCCCATATGTGACATGCGTTTAACATATAAGGAAACATAAAAATGATAGATGAAAATTAAGATAATTAGCTAATATTAAAATATAAAAATGAATGATCATCAAATTAAAATAGCATAAACGTACAAGTAGGCCATAATTGCAAAATTTATGTAATTATAGCTAAATAGTGCCACATTGGTTAATTTGTGAAATAATTAAATCCTAATAGGATTAAAATGATATATTGAGCTGGGAAACATTTTGAAATTATCGATAATACTATTTATGAATAATTATTGAATATAAATACTAAATAAATAGGAAAATAATTTGATAAAAATATGAAAAATTATGGAAAAATATCAATTATTATGAAAAGTGATTTTGACGGTATATATGCAAGTTTGAAAATAATTTTGAGGAAAAATTGGGTATCAATAGCTGCCCCTCTTTACCCGGGAAGGATGAAAGAGTTGTCGGGTAAAGATATGATGGCCAATTTTGACCGAGTGGAAATAGTTCAAAAGATTTAGGCCGCACCCTGGTTTCTGAGCTGCCTACATATCCCTGGTTTTACAGGAATCAGGCCATATGTAGTTCAGGAGACACCGACGAAGTATACCGATGGAGTTTTACAAGAGCGGACACGAGGTACACGATTATGTGAACAAACGACTGATGGGGTAGTTTGGGAGAACTGGAGCGGGACCACTCCTGCCAGGATGGCTGTTGCTAACCGGATTCCTTGCAGATGAACAATACAAGCATATATTGTGCGTAATTAAAACATAATGCAAGTTCCCATTGGACCATGAATACTGTCTTTGGATGGTTAAGGATGACGTCCTCAGACCATGATGTCCTGGGCCATGAATTGCTTGATGCAGGATTCGCAGGCCATGAAATTATGTTCTCGGGCCATGAAGATGGTGCCTCCGAACCATGATGCCTTTGAATAATGATACGCGAAATTGAAAGAGATCCTCAAGCCATGGAATGATGTTCTCGGGCCATGAAGATGGTGCCTTTGAACGATGACGCCTTTGGACAGGTTGGCGATATTTCAGCCCATGAAAAATGCAGTAGTATGATGTTGACAAGATATAGCTTAGTTTTGCGAATTGAAGGGCAGAGCTTAGCCCGAAAGAAAAGTGAAGTAAATAATGCTTGAGACAACGCTTAATCTCAAAAAGTAAATTGGAGGCAGAGCTTAGCCTCGGAAGGTAGGAAAGTAGCCTTATGCAGATGGAGACAATGCTTAGTCTCGGAAGGCAGAAAGGTAGCCTTATGCAAGAATGCAGATGGAGACAGCGTTTAGTCTCGGAAGGCAGAATGGTAGCCTTATGAAAAGATGCGAATGCAGATGGAGGTAGAGCTTAACCTCGGAAGGCAGAATGGTATCCTTATGCAAAGATGCGAATGCAGATAGAGGAAGTGTTTAGTCTCGAAAGTCATAATGGTAGCCTTATGCAAGATGCGAATGCAGATGGAGACATCGTTTAGTCTCGGAAGGCAGAATGGTAGCCTTATGCAAGATGCGAATGCAGATGGAGCTAGAGCTTAACCTCGGAAGGCAGAATAGTAGCCTTATGCAATGATACGAATGCAGATAGAGGTAGAGCTTAACCTCGGAAGGCAGAATGGTAGCCTTATGCAAAGATGCGAATGCAGATAGAGGTAGAGCTTAACCTCGGAAGGCAGAATAGTAGCCTTATGCAAAGATGCGAATGCAGATGGAGGTAGAGCTTAACCTCAGAAGGCAAAATGGTAGACTTATGCAAAGATGCGAATGCAGATAGAGGCATCGTTTAGTCTCGGAAGGTAGAATGGTAGCCTTATGCAAGATGCGAATGCAGATGGAGATAACATTTTTTCTCGGAAGGCGGAATGGTAACCTTATGCAAGATACGAATGCAGATGGAGGTAGAGCTTAACCTCGGAAGGCAAAATAGTAACCCTATGCAAAGATGCAAATGCAGATGGAGGTAGAGCTTAACCTCGGAAGGCAGAATGGTGGCCTTATGCAAGAATGCAGATGGAGACAGTATTTAGTCTCGGAAGGCAGAATGGTAGCCTTATGCAAGAATTAAATAAATGACAATAGAAATTCTTAGCTGATAATAGATTGCAGTGTTGTGATCATGGAGAGCATTGTGATTGTGAAGCATCGTTTGTGTTGATAATAGATGTCGGCATGTGCGACGGGTTTGAAAATCGTGTCTTTGAACAATATATGTCCTTCGGGCAGATAGTATGTTTTGGGCTTCTGCAATCTTTGTGCCTGCATCCAAAGAAAAGTCGTGAGTTCTGTAAGGGGGAATGTTAGTTCGTATCCCCGCTAGCTTTGCTTGACTTGTTCGGCTTGATCTGATGATACAGTTCGTATCATTGGGGTAGCCTTTGCTAAACAAAGCTATTTCAAGAATAAGTATGAATGATTTTGTAAAAGTATGACATAAACATATAATCTAAAATAGTTTTAGATGAACCAACGATCGTGACATGGTTCGAGACATTGCAACCTCTCCTGCTACGGAATTTTGAGGGTCCTTTTCAAAATTCTGCCCCAGTTTGATAGGTGAATACTTCTGACTGTTGCTCGTACGACGATCGGCTGAACTTGCTTCAGAATTTTGAGGGTCCTCCTCAAAATTCTGCCCCAGTTTGATAGGTGAATACTTCTGACTGTTGCTCGTACGACGATCGGCTGAACTTGCTTCAGAATTTTGAGGGTCCTCCTCAAAATTCTGCCCCAGTTTCCAATTGCGGGGAGAAATGAGATTTTTATTGAATTGCGACGGAAGCCATAGGGCTGCCTACGTATCCCCTCTTAAACGGGAATCAGGTCGGGCGTAGTTCAATTTACATCATTGATAGAAGCATAAAGGATTTCACATAATAACGCTTGCCTACATCTAAATGGATCGATTTTGGCCAGATTTCTCTGTCCATTTCTGCAAGTATAAGTGTCACGACCCAAATCTCGATTCAGGTGGCGATGGGGCCCAACAACGAGGTTAGGTCACCCAATATAGAAACACTAAGTGTTACCATTCCCAGTTACGCAAATTTCATCTTTTAACCAATTTTAAACAGATATAGACATAATAACGGCGGGTGATGTGAAATAAAACTACAAGTGCGGAAAAATCCACCAATAGGCATGTCGCATAACATATGTACAACCAACAACCCAAAATATACACTACGTGTGTGCCAGGAACTAGTGTCACGAGTGTCACGGGCAACTACTGAATATACAATGACTAAAATATATACAGAGTCTCAGTCTGAATGAAATAGACAGAGAATATGACAAAAGAAAACTCCAGGGTGCTGCCAGGAAGTCGCCAAGAGGAGCAGCTCACCGTGAAGTATAGTCAGTCAGTCAATACCTAGCCCCGGCCTGATAATCCGAAATACCAGCCTCCGGACCTGTACAGTCAAGTACAGAAGAAAAGAAAGTGCAGCATGAGTACATATATAAATATGTACCCAGTGAGTATCCCGTCTAATCTCGAAGAAGTAGTGACGAGAGGTCGACTCGATACTCACTAAGGTCCAACAGTAATAATGTAAAGCAGGATGTAAGGAAAACAGTAGACATGTAAACAATGCACCCCAATTGTAAAGAGAATACAAAGTTTCCAAATAAATATCGACAGCAGTATCAACTTCCCTGTCTCTCTTTTCCCATCCACCTGGCACGTCATAAATCAGGAATTCAACACCAAACAGTCATGCGCACATAAGTGTAAAGCAACCGGCTAGAGTCAGGAGGAAGAATAGCTATGCACTGCCGGGGATCGACTGGACCGTACCATAAGTGCATGCTTATAATGTAATCATATCTAGAAGAGCTATGCACTTCCGGGGATCGACCGACCCGTACCGTGAGTGCGTCTATCAATGTGATCACACCGTATCATAGTGTAACTTCGTCCATGCACTGCCGGGGATCGACTGGCCCGTACCATAAGTGCATGCTTATAATGTAATCATATCTAGAAGAGCTATGCACTTCCGGGGATCGACCGACCCGTACCGTGAGTGCGTCTATCAATGTGATCACACCGTATCATAGTGTAACTTCGTCCATGCACTGCCGGGGATCGACTGGCCCGTACCATAAGTGCATTCTCAAATAAATCCCTGTGCAATGCCGGGGATCGACCGGCCCGTACCGTAAGTGCACTATAAATCCGCTATGGCGCACGACCCACTCCTGTAAGAGTGAAGGAAACCATATGCCGCTCGCTATGGTACGGTCCATATGCCGCTCACTCGTAAATGTAATTTACGAGGCGGCTATGGTACGGTCCATATGCCGCTCACTCAGAATGACTTCAAATTTTGCAGACAAGTCATAAATGACTATACAAAACTATTCCCGGTCTCTGAATTCCGTTCGGACCTCGATAGCATAAAATCACATCCCAACCCAAATTTCAAACATAAGGAAATCCTGATTCCCATTTTGGGCGCCAAAATTCTCTCGGGTCATCGAAAACCCGAGCCGAACATATGCCCAAGTCCGAAATCATCATACGGAGCTACTGGAGCTATCAGAACTTGATTCCGAGGTCGTTTGCTCAAAATGTTGACCGAAGTCAAACTTGGCCAAATAGGCCAACCTTAAGGAACCAAGTGTTCCTAAACCACTCAAATCATTCCCAAATCCCGAACCACCCGCTCCCGCAAGTCATAAAGCACGAATAGCCGCTAAGGAAGGTTTCATCTAAGGGAACGGGATCCTAATACGCAAAACGACCGGCTGGGTCATTACATTCTCCCCCTCTTAAACAAATGTTCGTCCTCGAACGGGTCTAGAATCGTACCTGGAGTGCTGAATAGCTGTGGATATCTGCCCGCATGTCCTGCTCGGACTCCCAAGTCGCCTCCTCAAATGGTTGGCCCCTCCACTGGACCTTAACTGCAAAAACTTCCTTGGACCTCAACTAGCGGTCCTGCCTATCAATAATAGCAATTGGCTCCTCCTCGTAGCCCAACTTCTCATCTAACTGAATAGTTCTGTAATCAACCACGTGCAAGAACTCGGTGTGATACCTCTGAAGCATGGATACGTGAAATACTGGATGAACTCCTAACAAGGCTGGAGGTAAAGCAAGCTCATAAGCAACCTCTCCGACCCGCTTCAACACCTCGAAAGGACCTATAAACCTGGGGCTCAACTTGCCCTTCTTCCCAAATCTCATGATGCCCTTCATCGGCGAAACCTTCAACATAACCTTATCCCCCTCCATGAATGCCACATCACGTGCCCGCTGATCTGCGTAGCTCTTCTGCCTAGACTGTGCTGTGCCTCTCCTGAATAATCTTCACCTTCTCTAAAGCATCTCTCACCATATCTGTGCCGTATAATTTGGCCTCACTAGGCTCAAACCACCCGATAGGAGAACGACATTTTCGACCATATAAAGCCTCTAATGGAGCTATCTTGATGCTGGACTGATAACTGTTATTGTATGCAAACTCCGCCAATGGTAGGAACTGGTCCCACTGACCTCCAAAATCAATCACCCAAGCCCTGAGCATATCCTCAAAAATATGAACTGTACGCTCTGACTGGCCATCAATCTGAGGGTGAAATGCTGAACTGAGGTCTATCTGAGTACCCACCTCGCTGTGCAAAGCTCTCAAGAAGTGCGAAGTGAAGTGAGGACCTCGATCCGAAATGATAGACACCGATACACCATTCAACCGGACTATCTCTCGAAGGTAAATCTGAGCCAACCTCTTTGTAGTATAAGTAGTAGCCACGAGAATCAAATGCGCTGATTTGGTCAATCTATCCAAAATGACCCAAACCGCGTCAACCTTCCGCAAAGTCCGAGGCAACCCAACCACGAAGTCCATGGTGATGCGCTCCCATTTCCACTCAGGAATGGGCATCTGCTGGAACAAGCCTCCTGGCCTCTGATGCTCGTACTTAACCTGCTGACAATTTAGACACCTGGCAACATACTGAACAATATCCTTCTTCATACGCCTCCACCAGAAATGCTGCTTCAAATCATGATACATCTTCGTCGCTCTTGGATGAACTGAATACCGAGAACTGTGCGCCTCTACTAGAATCTTCTCCCTCTGTCCATCAACATCAGGAACACACAATCGGCCCTGGAGTCTCAGAACACCATCCTCGCCTAAGGTAACCTCCTTGGCCCTGCCCTGGACCACCGTATCCCGAAGCTCTGCCAGACGTGGATCATCAAACTGTCGAGCCTTAATTTCTCCCAATAATGAAGACTGAGCAACCACATGAGCCAGAACTCGACGAGGCTCTGAAAGATCCAATCTCACCAGGCGATTGGCCAAGGACTGAATGTCCAAGGCTAAAGGTCTCTCTTCCTCTGCAATGTAGGCCAAACTACCCATACTCGCTGCTTGCCTGCTTAAAGCATCTGCTACTACATTCGCCTTGCCTGGTTGATACAGAATAGTGAGATCATAGTCCTTTAACAACTCAAGCCATCTCCGCTGCCTCAAATTAAGGTCCCTCTATTTAAGCAAGTACTGCAGGCTGCGGTGGTCAGTATAGACCTCACAAGATACACCATACAAATAATGCCGCCATATCTTCAAAGTATGAACTATCGCCGCCAACTCCAAGTCGTGCACAGGGTAATTCTTTTCATGAACCTTCAGCTGGCGCGAAGCATAAGAAATAACCCTGCCATCCTGCATCAACACACATCCCAACCCGACGCGTGAGGCGTCAAAATATACAGTATACACCCCTGAATTAGAAGGCAATGAAAGAACTGGTGCTGACGTTAATGTTGACTTGAGCTTCTGAAAGCTCGTCTCACAATCATCGGACCATCANCTCCACGAATCGACGATAATAACCTGCTAAACCCAGAAAACTCCTGATCTCTGAAGCTGAAGTGGGACATGGCCAACTCTGAACTGCCTCAATCTTCTGCGGATCAACCTTGATACCCTCTCCAGACACCACATGCCCCAAAAATGCCACAGAATCCGACCAGAACTCGCACTTGGAGAACTTAGCATATAGCCTCTGTTCTCGCAAGGTCTGAAGCACAACTCTCAAATGCTGCTCGTGCTCAACCAAGCTCCGTGAGTAGATAAATATATCATCAATGAAAACAATAACGAAGGAGTCGATATACGGCCTGAATACCCTATTCATCAAGTCCATAAATGTTGCTGGGGCATTAGTCAAGCCAAAGGACATCACTAGAAACTCATAATGGCCATATCTGGTGCGAAAAGCAGTCTTCGGAACATCAGAAGCCCGAATCTTCAGCTGGTGATAACCCGATCTCAGATCTATCTTAGAAAACACTCGAGCCCCCTGCAACTGGTCAAACAAATCATCAATGCGCGGCAGGGGATACTTGTTCTTGATGGTCACTTTATTCAGTTGGCGGTAATCAATGCACATCCGCATGGACCCATCCTTCTTCTTTACAAATAAGACTGGAGCACCCCACGACGACACACTCGGCCTGATAAACCCCTTGGCCAACAACTCCTCAAGCTGCTCCTTCAACTCCTTTAGCTCCTTAGGTGCCATACGATACAGTGGAATAGAAATAGGCTGAGTATCTGGAACCAAATCAATGCAGAAATCTATATCTCGATCTAGAGGCATGCTTGGAAGGTCTGAAGGAAACACATCTAGAAACTCTCGAATGACAGGCATTGAATCGATGGTAGGAGACTCGGCGGTGGTGTCCCGCACATAAGCAAAGTAGGCTAAACACCCCTTCTCGACCATATGCCGAGGTTTCATGAAGGAAATGACCCGGCTGAAGGCACTAACTGAAGAACCCCTCCACTCTAACCTCGGAGACTCATGCATGGCTAATGTAACTGTCTTGGCATGGCAATCCAATACAACATGATAAGGAGACAGCCAATCCATGCCCAAAATAACCTCGAAATCAACCATATCAAGCAACAGGTTGGCTCTGGTCTCAAACCCACAGAAAGAAATCACACAAGATCGGTAGACCCGGTCTACCACTATGGAGTCGCCCATAGGAGTGGACATATACAAGGGAGAACCCAAAGACTCACGAGGAACATCCAGGAAATGAGCAAATAATACTGAAGCCTCTCTACCACAGACTGAGATGATACCTGTAATCACGGCGTCTGAGGCCACTACGTATGATCTGGTCGGAATAGCATAGAATCTGGCTGAAGCACCCGATGACTGAGCTCCCCAGAACGAGCTGGAGCTGACTGACCTCCTCCTGACTGGCCTCCCCCTCTAGGACGACCCCTGCCAACCTGACCCCCACCTCTAGGTGGTCGTGCTGCAGGTGCTGAAATCATAAGCTGGTAACTCTGCTGCACGGCCTTGCCCCGATACCTGGGACACTGCCTGATCATGTGGCCCAACTTCCCACATTCGAAACAACCTCTAGGCGTCATAGCCTGCCGTCCTGAAGAAGAAGAAGAACCCTGAATTGCCGGAGGGCGGTAAGAATCATCTGGCATGGCACTGAAATAGTAACTGGAGGATCTCTGACGGCTGGAGTAACCGCTGGGTGCACTCTTGATAGCTGGAGGATGATAAGAGCACTCTGGCATGGCACTAAACTGAGGCCTGGCTGGAACAACCCTAGGAGGTAGTGGAGGTGCTGAATAGGAAGGCCTGCTGAACTGACTACCTCACTGACCCCTGCCCCTGGCTGGAGCACCCCTGAAGTCACCTGCAAACCTGGCCCTCTTGTCTTGCTGACCCTACTCCCTACTCCTCGCACGGTAACCCTCAATCCGTCGAGATATCTCGACTACAAGCTGGTAGGGGGTACCCATCTCAACCTCTCTGGCCATGGAGGTCCTGATGCCTGGATGTAAGCCTGCCACGAACCGTTGAACTCTCTTTGCATCAGTGGGCAATATCATGAGAGCATGGCGAGATAACTCAGAAAACCTCGCCTCATAATCCGTCACAGACATCTGTCCCTGCTCCAACATCTCAAACAGGCCCCGAAGCTCCTCCCTCTCAGACGACGGAATGTACCTATCCAGGAATAGCTGAGTGAACTGACCCCAAGTGACAGGAGGAGAATCCGCTGGCCTACTAAGAACATATGACTACCACCAACGACGAGCTCTACCCTCAAGCTGAAATGTGGTGAAGTCTACCCCATGTGACTCTAATATCCTCATATTGTGCAGTCTGTCCCTGCACCGGTCAATAAAATCCTGCGCATCCTCACCCCGCTCCCCCCGAAGGTCGGCGGGCGAAGTCGGGTCCATCTATCAAGCATCTTCTGCTGGTCCCCCTCTGCAACTGGCCTGGGCTTTGGTACTGCCACCCCAGGCTGAACCCCAATCACGGGTGGTGTATCTGGAGTACGATGTGCTGCCACTACCGGTCCCGTAGCCTGAGCGGTAGGGGTCCGTACTCCTCTTCCTGCCTGAGAAGTAGCAGGATCTGATGGAAGCATACCCGCCTGCGACATGGTATCCATAAATCTCAACATACGGCCCATGACCTCCTGGAAACCTGGCGCCGTCATAAAATCAGCTGGTGCTGGAGCTACTGGAGGCAACTCATCCTGCTCCTCAATATACTGATCCTCAATCGGTGCAACCGGTACAGCTATGGGACGCCCTCGCCCCCCTACCACGAATAGGAGCCCTACCCCTGCCCCTATCACGGCCTCGAGCGGCGGGGGTAGCAACCTCCCCTAGATCAGAAACATGTGAAGTACGCGTCCTCACCATCTGTGAGAGAGTAGGAGATCAAATTTGAGTACATCATCGGCTGCACGATAGTATATGATTCAATAAGGAGTTTCCTAACACCCTATAGCCTCCTGAAGATAAGTACAGACGTCTCCGTACCGATCCGCAAGACTCTACTGGGTATTCTCGTGACTCGTGAGACTACGTGAACCTAAGGCTATGATACCACGTTGTTATGACCCAAATATCGATTCAGGTCGCGATGGCGCCCAACAGCGAGGTTAGGCCAGCCGATATAGAAACACTAAGTGTTACCATTCCCAGTTACGCAAATTTCATCTTTTAACCAATTTTAAACAGATATAGACATAATAATGGCGGGTGATGTGAAATAAAACTACAAGTGCAGAAACATCCACCAATAGGCATGTCGCATAACATATGTACAGCCAACAACCCAAAATATACACTACGTGTGTGCCAGGAAATAGTGTCACGAGTATCGCGTGCAACTACTGAATATACAATGACTAAAATATATATAGAGTCTCAGTCCGAATGAAATAGACAGAGAATATGACAAAAGAAAACTCCAGGGGGCTGCCAGGAAGTCGCCAAGAGAAGCAGCTCATCGTGAAGTATAGTCAGTCAGTCAGTACCTAGCCCCGACCTGATAATCCGAATTACCAGCCTCCGGACCTGTACACTCAAGTACAGAAGAAAAGAAAGTGCAGCATGAGTACATATATAAATATGTACCCAGTGAGTATCCCGTCTAATCTCGAAGAAGTAGTGACGAGAGGTCGACTCGATACTCACTAAGGTCCAACAGTAATAATGTAAAGCAGGATGTAAGGAAAACAATAGACATGTAAACAATGCACCCCAATTGTGAAGAGAATACAGAGTTTCAAAATAAATATCGACAGCAGTATCAACTTCCCTGTCTCTCTTTTCCCATCCACCTGGCACGTCATAAATCAGGAATTCAGCACCAAACAGTCATGCGCACATAAGTGTAAAGCAACCGGCTAAAGTCAGGAGGAAGAATAGCTATGCACTGGTGGGGATCGACCGGCCCGTACCATGAGTGCATGCTTATAATGTAATCATATCAAGAAGAGATATGCACTGTCGGGGATCGACCGGCCCGTACCATGAGTGCATGCTTACCAAGAGTCCAACTACTTACTGCCGGGGATCGACCGACCCGTACCGTGAGTGCGTCTATCAATGTGATCACACCGTATCATAATGTAACTTCGTCCATGCACTGCCGGGGATCGACCGGCCCGTAACATAAGTGCATTCTCAAATAAATCCATGTGCACTGCCGGGGATCGACTGACCCATACCGTAAGTGCACTATAAATCTGCCATGGCGCACGGCCTGCTCCTGTAAGAGTGAAGGAAACCATATGCCGCTCGCGAAATGTAATTTACGAGGCGGCTATCATGGACACACAAATGTAAAGTTCATTTCATCACAATCCTTCCCAATTATTAAGTAAATGAAAGCTCAGGGAGACAGTAGTATATCAAGCATGAATTTAAGCATATACTTCAATTTAAGGCAGAATACATGGCATGCTGTGGTCCTACACTACCCGGACATAACAATAGTAGTCGCTACGTACGGACTCTCGTCACAAGGTACGCACGTAGCCCCCAAATACAAACATACAACACATAGAACACCTATGGGGACAATTTCCCTCTTACAAGGTTAGAAAGGAGACTCACCTCGTGACGATATCACCCCTCGGATCAAGGATGCGCCCGAATCTCCGAAATCTACTCTCGACGGCTCACAACTAGCCAAACATGGTGTAATTGAATCAATTTCAGTCCAAAGAAGGAGAATTAACAAGAAATTCCAAAATTTAGCATTCTTGAAGGAACCCATTACCCGAAGCCTAAGGATCATGATTATGCGATTTATACATGAATTCTTAACACAATTGGATAATTCACAAAATTCTCAAAAGTCCCAACTTACTACCCTAAACCCGAATTTTCCTATAATTTGCAGCTAATTCCCTTGGCAAATTCGTGAATTAAACTAGAAAATGGAGTGGAATTACTTACCTCTACTGGAAGTGATCGCGGACAGGTTTTTCCCAAGCTCCTAAGCCTTTTAATGGAGTTTTGAATGTGAAAAATGAAGAAGAACCCGAGTTTGGCACTTATATACTGCTGGCTATAGCGACTTCCGCACCTGCGGCCTAAGGCTCGCACTTGCGGAGTGGTTTCCGCATCAGCGGACCCGCTCATGCGGAAGAAAGGGGACCCCTAGGTTTTCGTACATGGGAGGCTGGGACCGCAGGAGCGGTCCCGCACCTACGGCTGGGCAACCGCACCTGCGGTCACACCAGCAACAGTTCACCAGCAGTTGTTTTGGTTGGTTTTTAGCCTAGTGTGGTGTCCGGGAGGCACCTGGGCCCACCCGAGACCCCGTCCATATATACCAACAAGTCCTAAATCATAAAACGAACTTGCTCGAGCCCTCGGAACACTCAAAACATCACTAAAACTCAAAATCACATCCCAAAACCTCTGAATTCATAACTTAAGACTTCCAAGTTCTAGAATTCCTATAACGATACGCCGAACTGACCTATACAACTCAGAATGACTTCAAATTTTGCAGACAAGTAATAAATGACTATACGGAACTATTCACGGTCCCGGAATTCCGTTCAAACCTCGATAGCATAAAATCACGTCCAAACCCAAATTTCAAACATAAGGAAATCCCGATTCCCATTTTGGGCGTCGAAATGCTCCTGGGTCATCGAAAACCCGAGCCGAACATACGCCCAAGTCTGAAATCATCATACGTAGCTACTGGAGTTGTCAGAACTCGATTCGGAGGTAGTTTGCTCAAAATGTTGACCGAAGTCAAACTTGGCCAAATAGGTCAACCTTAAGGAACCAAGTGTTCCTAAACCACTCAAATCATTCCCAAATCCCGAACCACCCGCTCCCGCAAGTCATAAAGCACGAATAGATGCTAAGGAAGGTCTTATCTAAGTGAACAGGCTCCTAATACGTAAAATGACCGGATGAGTCTTTACAATAAGTGCTCCTCCTGTCAGCACTCTGTGAACCATGTATGGGCCCTTCCAGTTGGGAGAGAATTTCCCCTTGGCTTCATCTTGATATGGAAATTTTTTCTTTAACACCAGTTGTCCTGGTGTGAACTGTCTTGGCTTGACTTTCTTGTTGAAGGCTCTAGTCATTCTGTTCTGATAAAGTTGACCATGACAGACTGTATTCATTCTCTTTCCGTCTATGAGGGCTAGTTCCTCATAACGGTTTTTTACCGATTCTACATCGCTGAGCTCAGCTTCTTGCATAATCCTCAGAGATGGGATTTCAACTTCGGCAAGAATAACAACTTTTGTACCATAAACCAGCATATAGGGAGTTGCCCCTGTTGATGTGCGGATTGTGGTGCGGTATCTTAATAGGGCAAATGATAACTTCTCGTGCCACTTCTTGTGCTTTTCTATCATCTTCCTTAATATCTTCTTGATGTTCTTGTTGGCGGCTTCTACAACTCCATTCATTTGCGGTCTGTATGCTGTGGAATTCTTGTGCTTAATCTTGAAGGTTTCACACATGGCTTTCATCAAGACACTATTGAGATTGGAACCATTATCGGTGATGATCGACTCCGTAACTTCGAATCGGCAAACAATGCGGTTGCGGACGAAGTCAGCCAAGATTTTCTTAGTAACTTCTTTATAGGAGGCTACTTCAACCCATTTAGTGAAGTAATCAATGGCGACCAAAATGAACCTGTGTCCGTTGGAGGCGGCAGGCTCGATTGGTCCAATAACATCCATGCCCCAAGCGGCGAACGACCATGGTGAACTTGTTTCATTAAGCTCAATTGGAGGTACCTTTATCATATCTCCATGTATCTGACAACAATGGCATTTTTAGACGTACTGGATGCAGTCCGTTTCCATAGTCATCCAAAATTAACCAGCTCAAAGTATCTTCTTTGCCAGAACGAAACCGTTCATATGTGGGCCGCAGGTCCCAACATGAATTTCCTCTAGTAGTTTTGATGCTTCCTTTGCGTAGACACACCTTAATAATCCCAAATAGGGAGTCCCCCTATACAGGATTCATCCGCTGGGAAAGAAGTTGTTGGACGATCTCCGAATTATGCGCTTCTAAGTGGGATTCGCAAGCTCTAGGTAATCATCTTCTGCCAAATATTCCTTGATGTGAAACCAAGGTTTTCCGTCTGCTTCCTCTTCGACATGGACACAATAAGCTGGCTGATTATAGATCTTTACGGGGAATAGGATCAATGAAATTCTTGTCCGGATGCTGGATCATTGAGGACAAAGTAGCCAATACATCGACGATCTCATTCTGGATTCTGGAGACATCCCGTAATTCTATCTTCGTGAACCTCTTTCTCTACTCCTGTACGTGATGCAGATACGGTAGTATCTTGGAATTCTTGGTTGCCCACTCTCCTTCTACATGATGTACCAGCAAATCTGAGTCACCAATCACTAACAGCTCTTAGACATTCATGTCAATGGCCATATTGAGCCCTAAGATGCAGGCCTCATACTCTGCCATATTATTGGTGCAGGGAAATCTGAGTTTGGCGGATATCGGATAGTGCTAGCCAGTTTCCGATATTAAGACTGCTCTAATGCCAACTCCTTTGAAGTTTGCTGCTCCATCAAAGAACATCCTCTAACTGTCATAGGATTCTTCAATGCCTTCTCCTATGAATGATACCTCCTCATCGGGGAAATACATTTTCAGAGGTTCGTATTCTCCGTCTACGGGGTTCTTAGCTAGGTGGTCTGCCAGTTCCTTTCCCTTGACTGCTTTTTGAGTTACATAAACAATGTCGAATTCACTCAGTAGGATTTGCCACTTGGCCAGCTTGCCAGTGGGCATGGGCTTTTGAAAGATTTACTTTAATGGATCCATCCTTGATATGAGATATGTCGTGTAGGCACAGAAGTAATGCCTCAACTTCTGAGCTACCCAAGTCAAAGCACAACAGGTGCGTTCTAGAAGAGAATACCGAGCCTCATACGGAGTGAACTTCTTGCTGAGATAATAAATTACTTGCTCTTTTCTCCCTGTTTCACCATGTTGCCCCAGAACGCAACCGAAAGCCCCATCTAATACAACAAGGTAGAGTAAGAGAGGTCTACCTGGCTTAGGTGGTACTAGGACTGGTGGTGTTGACAAATATTCCTTGATTCTATCGAAAGCCTTCTGGCACTCATCGGTCCATTTGGTTGCATCGTCCTTCTTCATCATCTTGAAGATAGGCTCACATATAACTGTAGATTGTGCTATAAACCGACTGATGTAATTAATCCTTCCCAAGAAGCTCATCACATCTTTCTTGTTCCTCGGCGGTGGTAATTCTTGAATGGCTTTGACCTTTGACGGATCCAATTCTATTCCCCGGCGGCTCACAATAAACCCAAGCAACTTCCCCACAGGAACCCCAAATGCACACTTCGTGGGATTAAGCTTCAGATTTATCTGCGCAGCCTATTGAAGAACTTCCTCAAGTTTTCTATGTGATCAGTGGCTTTTTTGGACTTGATAATAACATCATCCACATATACCTCAATCTACTTGTGAATCATGTCGTGGAATATGGTGGTCAGAGCCCTCATGTAAGTGGCCCCTGTATTCTTTAAGCCGAATGGCATCATCTTAAAACAGTACACTGCCCATGGCGTAATGAAAGCTGTTTTCTCAGCATCTTCCTCGTCAGTCCAAATCTGATGATAACCAGCGAAGCAATCCACGAATGATTGTAGTTCATGCTTGGCGCAATTGGCAATCAGGATGTGTATGTTTGTCAAAGGGAAGTCGTCTTTCGGACTGGCCCGGTTGAGGTCCCGGTAGTCGACACAAACTCTGACCTTCCCGTCCTTCTTTGGCACAGGTACATTGTTGTCTAACCATGTTGGGTGCTCAACCACTCTGAGAACTTTGGCGTTGATCTGCTTGGTAACTTCTTCCTTGATTTTCAAACTCATGTCGGGTTTGAACTTTCTGAGCTTTTGTTTCACCGGTGGGCACATTGGAGTCATTGGTAATTCGTGAGCAACAATTGATGTACTCAGACCAGTCATGTCATCGTATGACCAGGCGAATATGTCCTCATATTCTTTCAAGAATTCCTTGTATTCCTTCTTCTCTGACGGTGACAAGTGAATGTTGATTCGAGTCTCTTTGACATTTTCTGAATCTCCCAGGTTGATAGTTTTGGTCTCGTCCAGGTTGTACTTAGGTCCGTTCTCAAAGTTTTCAACTTCTTTGACAATCTTGTCGGGTATATCATCTTCATCTGAATCGATATCGGTTTGCTGTAATAGTAATGCTGTATAGATAAAGTAATGAGAAAAAAACAGTAGTAATAAATAAGAGAAACTACAAAATGGTTTGATAAATTGAGTAATTGTTTTGAACATTGAGGATCTTATTGTAGGAATTGAAAAATGCGGAAACGAAAACTCATTTTAGTAAATAAGACAATAAGTAATGCTTGTTTTAGCCTTGCTACCCCGAGGCTCGTCGGGCTTGGTTTGTCCTGATAGTCCAGTTTTGTAGGTATGTCCCTCTGCTTACAGCCTGTATGGAAGGCCTTCCTCCACCTCCTCCTCGAGAACAACACAGCAATCCATATCATCATCCTCCAGGAACAAATTCCTCAATGCGGCGAGTGCTTCTTCTTCGTCTGACCCATAAATAATGTCGGCATGTTGGAAGGTCTGCTCCAGATGCGGTATCGGCTGCTCCAGTGGGTAATAAGGACCGCGCCAAGGTGGCGACCAGTCATTGTACTCTTTCCAAGTGTAGTCGTATCCCAGACCAAAAGTGGTGCCATGGCTTTTGATCTTGATAGGTTTGGAGATTCCTTGAAGATTCTTGCCGAGCCCTTTGCCAGGATCGTACCCATTCCAGTTTAGTATACTCTCGATCTTGCTATCCCACCATTTATCCTTGTCGATTGACCCGTTCAATGTGGTGGAAAGTTTCTCCACCCAACTTTCTTCTTCCTCTGATCACCAGAATAGTCTGGAAATTGTAAATAGGGTTGCTACCGTCACCATGAATAATCACCTCTTGGTGGTGCCACTCGAACTTCACTGCCTGATGTAGCCTTGATGCTACGGCCCTAACAACATGGATCCATGGTCGTCCCAATAACAGATTGTAGGACGCTGGCACATCTATAACCTGGAAGTCAACCTCGAACCAGGTTGGTCCCATTTGCAAGCATAGGCTTATCTCACCAATGGTGGACATTTGAGATCCATCAAAAGCTTTCACATTGATTTCTCCATCCTTTATCTCATGCAAACCCTTACCCAATTTCATGAGCGTTATCAATGGGCAAATGTTAAGACTGGATCCTCCATCGATCAAGATTCTCGTGATGAAATAATCTTCGCATTGCACGGTGATGTGCAATGCTTTGTTGTGCCCCAATCCTTAGGTGGTAACTCGTCTTCATGGAAGGTGATCTTGTGACTTTCCAACACCTAGCCCACCATATTGGCCATTTCCCCACTAGTGATATTGTTTGGTACATACGCTTCACTCAACACCTTCAACAGAGCACTTCGGTGCATCTCGGAATTCTGCAGTAAAGAGAGGATGGATATTTGTGCTGGCGTCTTGTTTAGCTGGTCGATGACCGAATCCTCCTTAGCCTGTACTTTCCTCCAAAGGTCATCTGGACCTGTCTCAATAAGGGGAGACCGGTTGGCAGCCTGCTTTCCTGATTCTGCCAGATGATCAGGGGTATAGACCCTACTAGTTCTCATCATACCCTGCGTTGTGACAGCTTCCTCAGTTTTGACCTTGCCTTTCCTTCTCTTCTCGGCTGTATAATCCCATGGGATATCGTTTGGGTAGAAGGGTGGTGTGGTTGACATCACCACTGGGATTTGTGCGACTATCCTTACTTCAAATGGAATGTGTGTTCGGGGTGGCATGACTGCAACCTCAAACGGTGCTGGTGCATTTGCTGGAGATACGAACTCAACTTCAATCGATACTGGTGTCTTTGCGGGTGGTGCTGCTTCAAACTCAAGAGGTATGGACATATTTACCTCAGCATACCCAGATGGTTGAATCTGGACTATGATCGGGTTGAGAGTGACTGTTGGTTTCTTTGGATCATCACCTTCTGCGATCAACCCGATTGATCCCTTGGGATCCCAATCATCTTCTATTTTAATCATATGGATACCTCCGCCCTTATGGTCAGGCAAAGGGTTGTTGAGGACGTTCGGAGCGGACACCTTTGCCACAATGATTTTTTTTATCAATCAGAGACTGTATCTTGTCTTTCAAAGAGAGGCATTCATCGATGGTGTGCCCTTTCATGCCAGAATGGTATGCACAAGCTTTGTTTGGGTTAAGCCACTGCGAAGGGTTCTCGGGGGTGGCAGCAAGGATAGGGGTGACGTAACCGGCATCTTTGAGTTTCTCATACAGCTGGTCAATGGGTTCAGCTATGGCGGTGTACTATTTTGGAGGTCTGCGATCAAAATTAGGCTGAGGTCTAGGGAAGTTTTGACGTGCAGAGGGTGATTGGTAATGTGATGGCTGGGAGTTATAAGTGTGGTAAACAGGGGCGGGTTGTGAGTATCTGGGTGAAGTAGGTTGATGTGTGGGCGGTGGATATTGGTAGGTAGGCGGTGGAGCTTGGTAAGAAGGTGGTGGAGCTTGGTAATTCGGGGTTGGCTGGTATGTGAGTGGGGGTGATGGATAAACTTGGTATTTGAGTGGGGATTTGGCTCTTTGTGCAACCATTACAGCTCCCACGTCTCTTTTCTTAGACACACCACCGGACTGTAAAGCCTTGTTTGTAGCTTGCAAGGCTTCAAAATTCGTGACCATACCTCTCTTAATACCTTCTTCGATTCGCTCTCCTAATTTGATAATGTCAGAGAATTTGTGATTCTCAATCATCATCAGCCGTTCATAATACTGCGGGTCATGGGCTCGGACAAAGAACTTGTTCATCTGCTCCTCTTCTAAAGCAGGTTTGACCATAGCAGCTTCGGACCTCCAACGAGTGGCATACTCACGAAAGGTCTCTGTGGGTTTCTTCTTCAGATTCTGGATATAGAACAAATCTGGTGCGTTCTCTGTGTTGAATCTAAACCTGTCCATAAAGTGAGTTGCCATACCTACCTAGTTGGACCATTTCTTGGGGTCTTGGCTGATGTACCAAGATAGTGCATCTCCCTTCAAACTCCTCATGAACAGCTTCATGCGGATTCTTTCATCCTTCCCAACGCCAACCAGCTTGTCACAATAGGTCATCAGATGGACTCTCGATCACCAGTACCGTCAAACATTTCGAACTTTGGAGGTTTTTACCCCTCGGGAAGTTCGACATCAGGTTGTATACATAGGTCTTCATAATTCAACCCTTCGATTCCCTTGGTTCCTTCAACACCCTGAACTCGGCTGGTCAGCTTCCTTAGTTCCTCAGTCATGTTCTTGATGATCAGATCCTTTTCATCAGACTCGGATGGGTATGGGATAGGTGGAGTGGAATAGGTCATGGTTTCCACATAGACGGGATAAGTAATGGAGTGTTGTTTGAAGTGTGACAAGTATTGCATTATGTCGGAAGAGCTTGGTTCTTTCGCGGAGTGGCGTGATGATGAGGTGCGAGATGGTTTTGTTGCCTTGGGATATTTTATGGAGGTGTAGGGTTTTGAGCATTTGGAAAGTTAACGTCTGGGACGTGGAGGGAAAATGACAGGTTGGCCAGATTCCGGACCTGGTCGAGTTCTTCTGGGAACTTCAGCAATTTCTGTTCAACTGGTGAAATGTTTTCATTTAGGACCTGAATACCCCCGCCGTCAGCGGCCTCTATTTGTTCAACCATATTTTTCTTCCTGATACCGCTGGATTCTGCCATCTTACTCTTGCCTTTGTTTCTGCCTTTAGTAGGACTAGGAGGAGGAGTAGGTGGAGGGCCCTTGGATCTTGTGCGATAGGCTGATGATGCCAGAATGCACGAACTAACCTTTGGGGAGGGTAATAATAAAGAAAAAGAAATAAAAACAAAAAGGTAGCCAAGTCAGTGAGGATTATGAAAAAGTATTGTAGTATTTAAACATATAGTGCGGGAATATAAAGCGTGTCCTAATTTGGGAACCTCTTTGTGCCCGAGGTAGGCCTAGCGACAAGTTGATTTGGAGAACTTAAAATGCTAAATGCCTCATTTTATTGATAAGAAAAATCAACAAATCCCAAAACGACACTAAATGAACGAAAGATGGAAGGCACTAATGGTCATTGGCCTTATTACATCAATAGAGAAAACAAAGACATTCCTATCTACTTGGTCCCAGAAGGACCTTCTCCAGATTCAGCATTCCTGCTTCCCTCGAGCAGCTTTCCCAGCTCGCGAAGTCCCAGCAACAGGTATGCTCTGGCTAGATGTCCTCCTTCAGTTCCCTCAGCCCTTTGACAATCTTCTACCCTTTTGATGAATTTCTCCTCCATCTCGACTATACCTCGTTCCAAGTATCCCAACCCCTTATTGGTACTGATAGCCATGTCTTTCCACTTCTCGATCAACTTCTTGTTAGATTCATGTATTTTGTGGTGGTCATCCTCACATTCACATATCCTTTTGCGCAGCTGGTTGAACTTGACTTGCGCTTCAGCCCTTTCATCTATAACCCTGTGGCCTTGGACGTACCCTGGCTTACTCTGACCACTCAGATCCTCTTCTAACCAACCAAGATAAAAAGGGGTACAACCGGCACGATACCTGTCCATCTCGATGGTGTCTTTCTCAAGTATAATCTTGCAGTGCCATAGGTGCTGAGCTCGACACCTGTGAGGGTTGTCATCATTCTGAATGTCTGCTCGAAGATGGCTCATTTTCTCGACCCTAGGTATGACTTTCTTCCTACCCGCTTGCCTCATAACTCAGAGAGGGACGTAAGTGTATGTCCCCCTTAGACCAATCAGTATCAGGAAAGAAGCATCTCGGGATCGAATGATGAACTCGTCTGTCGGAAACCATTCAAACATCCATTGAACCTGTTCTTCAGTTAGGTTACCAAAGAGCTCAACCCATCCCTCGGCATTCTCAGGCTGAGCGAACATGTTTGGAATATAATTCATTTGCTTCGGGTGGTGGAAAGCGATGTGGTCATCCCAAATCCTTCGATGAATGTCTTGTCGGTATTCACCTCTTTGGAGGTGTTCCATAAGCCAGAGTTGAAGTAATAAATTGCAACCCTCGAAATGTTTTGCTCCTCGTTGACATATTTCCAAGGACCGATATATGTCTGCAATGATCATGGGCACGATGCTGAAGTCTTACCCATCAATCCCTTCCATTAATGTCTTAGTTACCATGGCCAGTCTCGTATGGATTCTCTCCTTCTTCATCGGGAACACGATCAACCCCAAAAAGCAAACCATGAAGACGAACACTCGGCGATGGATATGTCCCAGGGAGTTGATAGCAAACTCGTCATGGTAGGTACGGTATGATTTGCTGTGGCCGTACCTTTCGTACAAATAGTCAAAAGGAATGTATGACTCCTTCAAACATACCAATTCTGCATTCTTCTTCAGACCCATCATTTTAAGGAGATCTTTGCCTGTGCGGTTCTCAGGCATCAGCAACCCTGGAGTTTCCCACATTAGATTAGCCAGTCCTCCTATCTCTTCTATCAAAGGCGTCATTTTGTTGTTCCAAAGAGGAACACAGACCTATCACAATCCCAAAACAAAGTAGCAACCTCTATTATTATTTTGTTAGGCTGGATTTCTAGGAGAGATGGTAGGTTGCCCAGGTGTTTTCTGATGATAACTTTATCGCTAGAATGTAGGTCATCCCACCAACTCAGTAGTCTTGGGTGGATATTGAAAACCATGCCGAATCTGGGAACCTCGTGCCTCATTTTTCTGCAAAGCAAATAAGGTTAGGCCCTTACCCCCACCAGACTCGACTATTTAACATCAATAATTAGCAGGAAGCACTTAGTTCTCTATATATATGCACAAAATGTGATGACGTCCATTTGGGTTTAGGGAAACCCGGTGGACCTTTGGATAAGGCTGTCTTAAAAGCTATCGTGCAGACGACACTTTAGCTTGACTAGGTTTGACTATGATGCATGCAACAATACAACAAAGTAAGGTTTCTATGGGGTTTTATACTGGTACCCTTGAGCAGACAACTCAAGGGGGAAGGCACGGAACCGTCGACTGCACCGTTGATCGACTAGTTTTACCGGAAATAATCCTTTTCGAATTTAGGGGGATAATAATATAGGAAGAGCGCAACCACTCATCAAGCATTGCTATAATATTTGTTTGGCACGAGCGAAGTATGAATGTTGAGCATGATTATGCAATAATAAGCATTAAAACAGATTGTCATGTATTTGCACATTAAGGAAAGCGGTAAATGCAACAGTTATGACTTAAAGCAATTACACAGGAAAACAAAGAGACATGTCAGTTTCGTTTTGTGAAATAAATACTTGAAAGAAATAAACAACTAATTGCACGTAGCAGGGAAGAGGAAAGGGTGCAAGTATTTAAACAAATAAAGGCACAAATTCACGAAACAATTTGCAATGGTAAAAGCCTATTGTCCCCAGCAGAGTAGCCATGCTGTCGCGCCTCCTTTATCTTCCATTCGCGGGGAGATCGGGTGCAGGACATTCGGGTCGAGTTAACTCTTTCCTTTTTGGGAAAGGGGTTTGCATATTTGGAGGTCTCCACCTAACGATTTTAACGGTGCGTTAGGGCACCTAGGGGGTTCATTTACAACTACGTTACTAACCAGAGATAGGGTAAGGGCTTGAAATTATCCCAAGGGGAAGGTGTTAGGCACCCCTCAGGATCCACAAGTGTGGTTCCCGGCCAAATGGTTTTTGTGAATTTGTGCAGTTTAACAAATAACAAGTAAAGGGGCTCAAGTAAGAGGGGATTTCAAATATTAAGCAAGGAAGTGTTTGGGAAAACAGTTATAAAATTACCAAGTTTTTTGGAAAAAGTTATAATCTAACATTTGAGGGAAGGGATGTCCTAGGTTTAAAATAATATGGATCACATCAATGCAATACCCGGTATGACACTCCTCAGAGAGGGGCTACACATGGTATTAGCGCATCAGTCATTATATCAATATTCTACCCTTTCCCACCCCGCGAAGGTAATTAAAGCGCGTGTTCGTCACAAACTCTATTGCGTGCTATTACCCGTCCTATCCTATAAGTCTCGGAGGAGGTTAGGACTACTATCCTAGAGGGAGGTACTAGGCAGACCCTCAAGTTTAAAGGTAAAAATCTAAAGCGACAAATAAGAACATTTGGGACTGCAGTAAATGGGAACATATAAGAGCATGTAAGTGGTTCAAGTTTACCTCCACAGATTCTGCACATAATTGGCACGACTCAAACACATATAAGGGCAGTCTTAATAATGGAGATCCTAAGACATGGTGTCTAGGTGAATTCAGAGAATAAACAAGAAATTTTGTTATTGCTTGAGACTCCTAATTAATTTGCCCACTGATTAAAAGAACCAATTAACATTGAGCAACACACACAAAGAGGCAGATTTCCAGTTTTTAGAAATTTTTATCACCTAAGGCTTGCCTAGGCGTGGGACATTATTAGTAGCCAAGATTACTTAAAAGAACAGTTGTAATTTTTTTTAAACATGCTGTTCTAGGTTATTCACAACACATAAATTAATACTGGTTGGCTACAAGAATTAAGTGAGACTGTTCATAATTATTATAGGCATCAATAATTAGACTAAGTGTAATTGAGCGATTAGGACCTTATAACATGATATCTAATGCACAGGTAGAGATGCATATGCAGAATTCCTAAACATGGTTTCTAAATGCGCAGTAGTCACAACATTAATCATAATTTCAGAAGTTACCGAAGACGACTTGCTTATTAGCGTTATTCTATCTTAAAACAGGATTTCTAAGTGTCAACATTTTATAATACAGTTTCAGGAAACGCAAAACAGCTGGTTCATTAATGTTGTTTAGCCTAAAAACAGGATTTCTAGGCGTCAATATTGCAATGTTTAAACACAGTTTCGGGAGATGCAAAATAACATGTTCCTTAATGTTGTTTAACCTAAAATAAGATTACTAGGCGTACATGGCAGTGATAGTGGAGAACATCATTTATTGGCAGAATTTTTCTAAGCAAAAGTGAGCATGCTGAACAACAGGTATGAAGCCTAAGAAACATGATTGCTAATGCATGAATTTGAATATATGATCCTAAACATGATATCTATTGCACAGATAAAAAATAAAAACCTAAGAATGATTTCTACCCTTGTAGCATGCAAGTTATCCCTTTCCCTTTTCACTATCCATCCCCAAGAGTTTTTTTACAAATTATTACAGGCCAAGAATCATAACCAAAACAGAAAAATAAGAAGTTATTCTATAGGGAGCCTTCAATTAGGCCCAAATCCTCCAAACCTCATTACCATATGATATTTCATATCCTTTTCATAATCCGGGTGTGTCAAAGTTCCCTAAGGACCTCAAGGGCTCCCGGGCAATGCTCACACCCGGACTTGGTAACCAAGAGTTGAACATGTGCAGTGTGGAAGTACCAGCCTCAGTGTGTCAGAGTTCAGAGGGAGATCAAGGGTCCCAAAGCAGTGCTCACACTGAGGGGGCAGGACTTAAAGATCTAGAATCAAGTGAAGTGCAGGAGATAAGTTTGAAAGGGTTTAGTAGAAAACATTGTTAAAAGAGACTGGTTTAAACAACTTTGTAAAATAAGAGGGAGTTGTTTGGTAAAGAAGCTTTCGAAAACAGTAGTGGAATCACATAAACCACAGACCAAACACAGAACAAAAACAGGTTCTGCAATACTCAAAGAACAACCTTCAAATAAGGGTAATGGGAACTGAGGACAAATAGAGCATGTATGGTAGACACATAATGGACAAAGGTCCTTGCAATTGGTGAAGATGGTAGCACTTAGACATAGTTACAAGATCAGAAAATGCTTAGGGAATTCAGGGGGATTAGGAGATAACAGAATGTAGGATTTTATACTAAGCATGACATTAAGACAACTTGGGATGATGACCCAATAGGTGCATTAGTAGAACTAGGCAACAACATACAAGTATTAAACACAATAGGGTCTAGTTACTGATTCAAAAGAGCATGTTGACTCTAAAGAGGTAATACCTAACATAACTAGACAGACAAGAAAGCATCTCAATTATAGGTCGCACAACAAAACCATAGATAGAAACATACTAGAAACAAAATAAACTGAAATAGCAAAAGAAACACATTGGTTTTGGGACTTTAAATATAAAGTGAAAACATACCAGTTGAAGACAGCAAATGTAGAGCAAGGAGTAAGCAAACAGAGCAACTAGTCTTGGCCTTCAGCCGACTAGTAATAGCAAGCAATCAAGAGGAGCAATAAAATGTGTGTGTGAGTAAAATGAGAGCAGAACATGGTATCTGTTCGTGTCCTCTTAATGAAAGAGTAGTGTGTATATATAGTTTTAAAGGTAGGTGGCAAATAAGGTAACAAATAACAGTTTTTTTTTGCTTTGCAAATTCTGGAAGTGTGCATCAATTATAATCACATTAATATCAGTACTCCCTCTAATTGAGGAGTCAAAATCAAAGGGTAATAAACAGACAACAAATAAGGAAATATACCATATGTAGCTTAGAGGAATATTCAGAATAGTGTAAAATCAACATAAGTACCCCTTAATTGAAGGGGTTAAGTTCAAACGGCTAGCAGGCAAATGGAAAATAAGGGAAGTTCCCATATGTGACATGCATTTAAAATATAAGGAAATAATTTCAACTCAGTACAAGCATACAATAGAGTCTAGGTTGAGTGATTCTAATTAAGGGAATAGTAATCAACCAAAAATAAATTAGTCATGTAACAAGGTAAGAAATAAACTAAGGTCGGCAATTAGTGAAAATATCACATAGGAAATCAGCAGAGTTTTCAAATCACAAGGAATCAGGGATTCAAGTAATAAATCAGGAACCCTAACAAACTACAACTACAGAGAATCAGGGATTCGAACAGGGATATCATCAATTAAAGGAAATTGATATGAATGGAACAAGTAACAGGCAAGAAGTTAGAAACCCTAGTGGTGAAAGCACATGAACTCATAGGGTAAACGGTAAGATAAATGAAAGATCAGGGAAAGAATCAAAGTCATAGATGAACAACAAAGGGTAAAACATCAAAGAATCATAAAGCTCATACATATGCAAACAATATTGAAGACAAAGTAAGGGAATAATTCAGATAAGAGAGGAAAATCAAATAAATTACTAAAACATAGTAGAGATCCTAGGATAATACTGAAAACATCATAGGAAAATCATTTTAAGGCAGAGTCATGAAACCCTAGTTGAAAACGAAGAGTCGTTTAGAGAAAATAAGAGAGTTTTTGAGGAAAACAACGAAATAGCTCAAAACATATACAGATCTATCATAGATATAAAAGAATCGGGGGTTTTAAGCATTAGTGTTTCAAAGAAAACCCAGAAAGATAAGAAAAACCTCAAATGTCACTGGTTTAAGCCCCAAAGGTCACGGATCTTACTCGAACAACCGGAGGTGGCCGGAGAATGGTGAGCACAGGCCCAAGGGTAAAAAGAGTTAACCCTTGTCTCTTGAAGACCTTAGAAATGGTAAACACAGTGTAAAGGAACCATAGGAGGCAGAAGGATGGTGAGGGCTTCATGGTCTCCGGCGAAGAGAATAGAGATATAGAGAGAGAGTAGAGAGATGAGAGACGAGTGAGAATGAGAGGGGTTGGAGGGTTAGGTTAGGTTTAATTATGGTAACATTAATCTGGGCCGTTGATTTAATTGATCAACGACTCAGATTAGCCGTGGGGTTGGGCCGGGTAGGAGCTTAGGTTTTGGGCTGGGGTTAATTGGGCTAATTAAACCAGGTGGGTTGGGTTTAATAAAGGTTATAATTGAAATTAAAAAGTGGCCATTAGTTAAATACCCATAAAAATAAAATAAATAATTAATAAAATAGTTAATAATTATATAAAATGAAATTAATGCCACATAGATGAAAATTAAGGTAATTAGCTAATATTAAAATATAAAAATGACTGATCATCAAATTAAAAAAGCATAAACGTACAAGTAGGCCATAATTGCAATTTTTGTGTAATTATAGCTAAATAGTGCCAAATTGGTTAATTTGTAAAATAATTAAATCCTAATAGGATTAAAAATGATATATTGAGCTGGAAAACATTTTGAAATTATTTATAATATAATTTATGAATAATTATTGAATATAAATACTAAATAAATAGGAAAATAATTTGATAAAAATATGAAAAATTATGGAAAATACCAATTATTATGAAAAGTGATTTTGAAGGTATATATGCAAGTTTGAAAATAAGTTTGAGGAAAAATTGGGTATCAACAATGCGCTCAAGAGTTCATATTTTAATTATCATAGTAATTTCCCAACCCTAAATGTTCCCCGAGACCACGTGTCCGGATTCTGAAAACTTTCGAAGAAAGTTGTTACCCATGACTTAAGGAACCTAAATATACGATTATCAATAAGTTTCATGGTCAATTTCGTGGTAAAAATCTCATTCTTGCCAAACCCTAGGTTTTCACCTAATCCCATGATTTTCACTACTCTTTACATGTTAATCTACCAAAAATCCAAGTATTTAACTCACATGTAGTAGAAATTACTTACCTCAAAAAGCTTGGTGAAAAACCCCTCTCAAGAAGCTCTAAAATCGCCCAACAATGGAGTGAAATTAGCAAAAATGACTATCTCCCGTATTAAATGAAGGCCACTGCCTTCCGCGACTTCCGCACCGGCGGTCTCGCTTCTGCGGAAATGGGCTGGACCGGCTGAGACCGCATCTGCGGATAGTTGATTGCACCTGCGGTTCAGCTTCTGCCGAAGAGGGTCCGCATCTGTGGAACCTGGGCTCCACTCTTGCGCCGCATCTCCGATGCTTCAATCACACCTACGAGCTCGCACCTGCGTCTGCTCTACTGTAGGTGCGATCACACCAGAATTGGTGCACCAGCAGCTCTTTTGAGCTATAACTCGACTCGCGGACGTCTGAGTGGCATCCAGGGCCCCCGAGGTCCCGTCCAAACATACCAACAAGTTTGAAATCTTAAAACAGACTCGCTCGAACCTTCAAAACGCTCGAAACAACAATAAAACTGAGAATCACACCCTAAACCAATTGAATCGATTTTATGAACTTCAAGTTCTTCAATCTACTTCCAACGTGCCGAAACGTACTTATACTACTCGGATTGATACCAAATTTTGCATGGAAGTCTTAAATGACATTAAGGAACTATTCCCGGTCTCGGAATTCAGTTTGGACCTTGATATTACCAAAAGGCGGAATTCAGTTTGGACCTTGATATTACCAAAATGCGTTCCAAACCACATTTATAGAACTTTTAAAACCTTCAAGAATCCAACTTTCACTATTTGGCGCCGAAACGCTCCGGGGTCATCCGAAACCGGCTTCGAGCATATGAAAAAGTCCTAAATCATCATACGAATCTGTTGGAACCGCCAAATCTACATTCCGAGGTCGTTTACTCAATATGTTGACCAAAGTCAAACTTAGCCTTTTAATTCAACCTTAAGGAACCAAGTGTTCCGATTTCAACCCAAACTCTTTCAAATCCCGAACCAACCATCCCCGCAAGTCATAAATCAATAAAATCAATTACGAGAAGTCTTATTTAGTGGTACAAGGTTCTAGATAGCAAAACGTCCGGTCGGCTAGTTACATTCTCCACCTCATAAACAAACGTTCGTCCTCGAACGGGTCTAGAATCATGCCTGGAGTGCTGAACAAGTGTGGATATGTGCTCTGTATGTCTTCCTCGCGCTCCCAAGTCGCCTTCTCGACTGGTTGGCCCCTCCACTAGACCTTCACTGCGAAAACCCTCTTAGACCTAAACAAGCGGTCCTATCTATCAACAATAGCAATTGGCTCTTCCTCGTAGCCTAATCTCTCATCTAGCTGAATGGTGCTGAAGTCTAACACATGAGATAAGTCGTCGAGGTACCTCCGGAGCATAGACACGTGAAAGACCGGATGGACTCCTGATAAGTTGGAAGGTAAAGCGAGCTCATAAGCAACCTCCCCAACACACCTCAACACCTCAAATGGACCTATAAACCTGGGGCTCAACTCTCCCTTCTTCCCAAATCTCATAATACCCTTAATCGGCTAGACTTTCAAGAGAACCTTCTCGCCGACCATAAATGACACATCCCCCACGTTTGGATCCGCGTAACTCTTATGTCTAGACTGTGCTGTGCGAAGTCGCTCCTGGATCAACTTTACCTTTTCCAAGGCATCCTCCACCAAATAAGTACCATATAACTTGGCCTCGACAGACTCAAACAACCCGATGGGAGAAATACATCGCCGGCCATATAAAGCTTCACATGGAGCCATCAAGATGCTGGACTGATAACTGTTGTTGTAAGCAAACTCGACTAAGGGAGAGAACTGATCCCACTGCCCTCCAATGTCAATCACACATACTTTGAGTATGTCCTCCAATATTTGAACTGTCCACTCTAACTGACCGTCGGTCTGTGGATGGAATGCTATGCTGAGCTCTACACAGGTGCCCAACTCACTTTGTAAGGCTCTCCAGAAATGAGAAGTGAACTGGGGACCTCTATCTGATATGATGGACACGGGCATACCGTGCAACCGAACTATCTCCCTAATGTAAATCTGGGCCAACCTTTCTGAAGTGTAAGTAGTGGCTACTAGAATGAAGTGTGCTGACTTGGTCAACCTGTAAACAATAACCCAAACTACATCGAACTACCGCAAAGTCCATGGCAACCCAACTATGAAGTCCATAGTGATGCGCTCACATTTACACTCAGGTATAGTCATCTACTGGAGTAGGCCTCCTGGCCTCTAGTTCTCATACTTAACCTGCTGGCAGTTTAGGCGGCTAGCTACATACTCCACTATGTCTTTCTTCATTCGCCGCCACCAATAATGTTGCCTCAGGTCATGATACATCTTCGTAGAACCTGGATGAATAGAATACCTTGAACTGTGTGCCTCCTCTAGAGTCCTCTCCCTCAGGCCATCAACATTAGGAACATATAGCGACCCTGAAGTCGCAGAACACCATCCTCGCCAATAGAAACCTCTTTGGCACCACCCTGTTGTATCGTCTCTCTGAGAACTGCCAAATGCGGATCATCAAACTGTCGTGCCTTGATCTATCCCAATTATGAAGACTGAGCAACAACACATGCAAGAACTCAGGTGGGCTCTGAAATGTCCATCCGCACAAGTCTGCCACCCAAGGACTGAATGTCCAAATCTAGTGGCCTCTCCTTCGCTGAAATGAATGCCAAGCTACCCATACTCTCTGCCTTCCTACTTAAGGCATCCACGACCACATTTGCCTTGCCCGGATGATAAAGAATGGTGATGTCATAATCCTTCAGTAACACAAGCCATCTACGATGCCTTAAAGTGAGGTCCCTTTTCTTGAACAAGTGCTGCAAACTGCGGTGGTCTGTATAAACCTCACAAGACACCCCATACAAGTAATGTCTCTAAATCTTAAGAGCATAAACAATCGCGGCCAACTCCAAATCGTGCAAAGGGTAATTCTTCTCACGGGGCTTCAGCTGACACGAAGCATATGAAATAACTCTCCCCTCCTACATCAATACGCATCCTAAGCCAACGCGTGAAGCATCACAATAAACTATATACATCCCCGAACCGGAAGGTAACACTAGAACTGGGGCTATGGTCAAAGCTGTCTTGAGCTCGTCGGACCATCAGAATGGGGCATCCTTCTAGGTTAATCTAGTCAGAGGTGATGCAATGGATGAAAAACCCTCCACAAACCGACAATAATAACCTTCCAACCCCATGAAACTCCTGATCTCGGTCGCTGAGGTAGGACGAGGCCAACCCTGCACCACCTCGATCTTCTTGGGATCCGCCTTGATACTCTATCCTGATATAACATGCCCTAAGAACGCCCCATAATCCAACCAAAACTCACACTTGGAGAACTTAGCATACAATGTTTGTTTCCGTAAAGTCTGGAGCACTACTCCCAAATGCTACTCGTGCTCCCCTAGGCTACGTGAGTAGATCAAGACGTCATCAATAAAGACAATAACAAAGGAATCAATAAAAGTACTGAACACCTTGTTCATCGAATCCATAAACGCTGCTTGGGAATTATTCAAGCCAAAGGACATCACAAGAAACTCATAATGACCATATCTTGTACGGAAGGTAGTCTTCGGAACATCTAAGTCCCGAATCTTCATCTGATGGTACCCCGATCTCAAGTAAATCTTAGAAAACACCCTAGAACCCTACAACTGGTCAAACAAATCATCGATGCGCGGCAACGGGTAATTGTTCTTGATGGTAACTTTATTCAACTAGCGGTATTCAATGCACATCCGCATGGCGCACCCCAAGGTGATACATCGGTCAGATAAATCCCTTTTCTAGAAACTCTTCAAGCTACTCTTTCAACTCCTTCAATTCTTTTGAAGCCATACAGTATGGTGGAATAGATATAGGCTGGGTGCCTGGAGCCAAGTCAATGCAAAAATCAATATCATGATCTGGCGGCATGCCTGGAACGTCAGAATAAAACACATCGGCGAACGTCCGGACTACTAGCACTGAATCAATCGTCGGAGACTCTGCGGTGGTGTCCCAACATAAGCTAGATACTCCAAACAACCCTTCTCGACCATACGTCAAACCTTTAGAAAAGAAATAGCCCGACTAGCTATACTAACTGAGGAACCCCTCCACTCCAACCTCGACAACTCGGGCATTGCTAAAGTGACAATCTTGCCATGGAAATCTAGGATGGCATGATATGGGGATAACCAACCCATGCCCACAATGACCTCAAAGTTGGTCATATCAAGTAATAGGAGATGCGCTCTAGTCTCGAAACCACGGAACGTGACCACACAGGACTGATAGATCCAATCTACAACCACAGAATCGCCCACAGGAGTGGACACATAAATAAGAGTACCCAAAGACTCACGAGGAATATCCAGGAAATGAGAAAACGACATCTGATAGTACTATCCTGGATTAAATAGTACTGAAGCATCTCTACCGCAGATGAATATAATACCTGTGGTAATGGCATCTGAGGCCAATGCTTCTGGTTTGGCCGGAAAAGCATATAATCTTGGTGCAGCACCGGTTGGATGGACTCTACCTGACTGAACAGTAGCTGGCTGACCTCCCCCTGCCTGGACTCCACCTCTAGGACGGACTCTACTAGTTTTCCCTCTGCCTCTGGGCGGCCGGACAGTCGGTACTGAAATCATGGGATGCTGACTCTGCCTTGTCATCTCCACATATGACCGAGATCCCCGCACTCAAAACAGCCCCTCGGTGCGGTGACATGCTGCCCTGCTGTCTGACCCATATGACCGATAGACCCACTGGAAGAAGCCTGAATAGCCGTTGGGCGATATAAACTCTCCGTCATAGCACTAAAATAGGAGCCGGAAGAACCCTAGTGACCTGAATACCCACTGGAAGAACCCTGGAAGGCTGGTGGGTGGTAAGAGCTCTCTGGTACGGCGCTGAAATAGGGGCGCACTGGAGCACCCCAAGGAGGTGGTAGTGGTGCTGAATATGGGGGCCTGCTGGACCGGCCCCTCCGAAACTGACCTCTGCCACTAGCCAGGGCACCTCTAAGATCTCTAGAGAAACGGGCCCTCTTGTCTTGTTGTATCTACTCTCTGCCCCTATGATGGTAGCCCTCGATCCTCCAGGCAATCTCCACTACTAACTGATAAGGAGTCCCCATATCTACCTCCCGGGCCATATTGGCCCTAATACCGGAGTGCAACCCCGCAACAAACTTCCTCACTCTCTCTACACCCGTAGGGAGTATCATGAGTGAATGATGAGACAACTCAAAAAAACCTCGCCTCATAGTCAGTCACTGACATCTGACCCTGCTCTAGCTGCTCAAACTAATACCGCAACTCTTCCCACTAGGATGGTGGAATATACCTATCCAAGAAAAGCTATGTGAACTGGCTCCAAGTAATGGGAAGGGAACCCGCTGGTCTGCCAAGAACATAAGACTATCACCATCTACGGGCCCTTTCCTCCAGCTAGAAAGTAGTGAAGTCGACCCCATGGGACTCTAATATCCTCATGTTGTGTAGTCTGTCCTTGCACCTATCAATGAATTCGAGAGAATCCTCATGACGCTCACCTCCGAAGATAGGAGGGTGTAGCCTAGTCCATCAGTCCATTAACTTCTGCGAATCGCCGTCCGCAGCTGGTCTGGGCTCAGGTGTTACTACTGCAACTAGCTGGGCCCCATTTGCGGGTAGTGCACCTGGAGTCGTATATATCGTAGCTGCATGTCTAGGACCCTGGGCAGTAGGGGTCTGTGCTCCCCCTCCCGCCTGAGATGTGGCTGTGTCCGCTAGAAATAAACCAGCTTGAGTCATAGTATCCATGAACCGCATCATATAGCCTATAACCTCCTAAAAGCCTGACGATATCATGAAATCCATCGGGTAAAGCTCTACTGCGGGCACCTCACCATACTCCTCAACAATAGGATCCCTCGCTGGTGATGCAACCGAGGCAGCTCTGGAATGCCCTCGTCCCCTACCTCGGGCTAGTGCCCTCCCCCGGCCTTTGCCTCAGCCTCTAGCAACAGGGGGAGCAGCTCTTCCCGGATCTGGAATGTCTGTCATACGCGTCCTCACCATATGTGAGAGAATAGAAGAAGGAATTTAGTATACCATCAACTGCATGATAGAAGATGAATAAAAGGTTAGTTTCCTAACACCCCATAGCCTCTCGAAGCTAAGTACAGACGTCTCCATACCGATCCGCAAGACTCTATTAGGCCTGCCCATCACTTTTGAGACCTACGTGAACCTAGTGCTCTGATACCATGTTGTCACAACCCAAATTCCATTAAAGGTCGTGATGGCGCCCAACACCATTGTTAGGCAAGACAACACTAATCAACTAATGAGTTACGATTTATTTTATTAATAAACCGCAACATCTACTTAACTTAAATTTAAAGTATACAATAAATACCGAATTATTAAGGCAATTGAAACGGAAATGACTAAAGGGATCAAAAGTTATATGATTACAACCCAAAAATCAAGTCTACTAATAAGTTCCAAGGATCTAGTGTCACAAGTGTGTGGGCATCTAGTAGAATATACAAAAGAAGTCTACCCTACTGTCTGAAATAAGTAGACACGTACAAACAAAAGGAGAACTCCGACATGCTGCTGAACGGCTAGAGTGGGGCAGCTCACCATGAGTCTCGGTCCGAATCAGGTATGTGCTCCCGATGGAACTAGATGCACCTGTCACAGATCCTGTACAATTAAGTACAAAAGCGTTGTACGAGTACATGAACAATATGTACCTAGTAAGTATCCAGTCTAATATCAAAGAAGTAGTGATGAGGGGTCGACTTGACACTTTCTAGGGACAATAATAATATAATCTAAGTGTTACTCTAAGCAGGAATAACATGAATAATAATGACAATTTAAGAACAGGAAGGAGTAAGATATTCTTTCATAAATGACATGTAAATCTCATCCATATCATGTAAAATCTTACATTTCAAAGCATTTAATAAGTATAAATCACGAGAAGTTCCAAACAAATAACATGCGCAAATTATGCCGAGGTCGTACGGCCCGGTCCAACATAATATCAAACTGTGCACTGCCAGAGGGTAGAATGGCGCGAACCATAGATGCATCTATTTACTATCGAGGCGCTCGGCCCAATCCATAATAGCAAATATTTTCAAGGAAATACAATATTTCTTTTTGTAGTCAAGTATGCCTATAAATTTTTCAAATAGGTGACTTAGCCTTTCACAAGTCCTTTATCAAACTCTAACGTGACTCTAGTAACCAATTTAGCAGGTAAGGGCGCAATCATTGCAAGTAAAGAATGATATGGGTCCTAAACTACCCGGACGATAACTCAATAGTAGCTACGTACGGGCTCTCGTTACCACGTACATACGTTGACCCCACAAATGGATTCATACATTTATTTAAGTCACCTATTGGGATTAATTCCCTCTTTCAAGGTTATAAAGGAGACTTACCTTGTCCCACAACTTACTTCCACACTCAAGAATGCGCTCAAACCCTCAAATCAGAGCCGAACGATCCAAAACTATTCCAATAGGGTAAAAACTAGTCAATATGTTCTCAAGAGTTCATATTATAATTATCATAGTAATTTCCCAACCCTAAATGCAAGGTTCCTAAGATTCATCCTCAGGCCCACATGCCCGGATTCCTGAAATTTTCGAAGGAAGTTGTTACCCATGACTTATGGAACCTAAATATACGATTATCACTAAGTTTCATGGTAAAAATATCATCCCATGATTTTCACTACTCTTTACATGTTAATCTCTCCAAAATGCAAGTATTTAACTCACATGTAATAGAAATTACTTACCTACAAAAGCTTCATGACAAACTCTCTCAAGAAGATCTAAAATCGCCCAACAATGGAGTGAATGAGTCAAAAATGACTAACTCCCATATTAAATGAAGGCAACTTATTTCAGCGACTTTTTCACCTACGGTGCGTTGACAGCACATGTGGTCTCGCTTTAGCGGACAATTGTCCACTTTTGCGAAAATGGGCTGGACCTGTTGAGACCGCATCTGCGGACAAGTGATCGCACCTGCGGTTCCGCTTCTGCGAAAGAGAGTCTGTATTTGCGGAACCTGGGCTCCGCTCTAGGGCCGCATCAACAATGCTTCGACCGCCACTGCGAGCTCGCACCTGCGGCTACCCAACCGCATGTGCGATTGCACCAGAACTGGTGCACCAGCAGATCGTTTGAGCTTGAACTTGACTCGCGCAACGTCCGTATGGAATCCGGGGACCCCGAGGTACCATCCAAACATACCAACAAGTTTGAAATAATAAAAAGGACTCGCTCGAACCTTCAGAACGCCCGAAACAACATTATAACTGAGAATCTGTTACACCCCATGTTTTCGTACGTGAGAGTACATCGTAAGTCAATTGATGTAAGCTCAGAAATAAGATTATATTTGGTGGAATATAAATTAAGTTAATAATTTTACATTGGAGGTTACAAATATTTAAGATCATGAATAACTAGTACCAAAAGGGTTGGAAATCTTAGAAGCTAAACCAATTGAAGAAAATAAGTTTCGTCGAAAGTCGACGAGTTTGGAATGTTATAACATGTACTTTAGGGTGAGACTATGGTTCGTTACATGATGTGGAGGTTATTCTATGAGTTATTATTATCGTATGATAGTTTTGTTCTACGTTTTGAAGTCAAGCAAGTTGTGGAACAAAAGTTGGCAAAGGTCTTCACAAGTTACACTCATAATGTGCTGAAAATTAGGTCAAATGTAACTGCGATTTTCTCCCAATATACTTAGAATTAATGGATGATCTACCCACCTAATTTAATATCTATGAGTATAGTTTAAAATTCATTAAACTGTTCATCGATACGACGTAGGAGTAGAGAGATAATTGCAGTTTCGCGAGACTGCGCAGACATCATAAGTGACAAGTAGGTGGAACACTAGAGCTTTTTGAGCAATATATTTCATGTGTTATATGAGGTCTTATTGGAACATATTATATTCCAAATTGAAGTTATTGTAATATAGTTTTCAACTCTCTTAACCGTTCATTCATACGACATCAGTATAAAAAGATATAAGCGTCGGAAGATGGACCAATCCTAGGGTGCCAAGCTAGCACCTCTTTGACTTTTCCAAACTTGATATATATAAACCTTAGGTCGGCTTTCTATTCATTATTCAGAATAAAACGATTAGAGAACACCCATAAACATAACCTCAAGCTATATTCTAGGGTTTCAAAGAATAATATCATCCCGGGCATGAAATCGAGAAGCAATAACATCAAAACGATCCCTACGACGTAAGTGTCATTATACCGCCTCTCCTTTTTCTTTGTAGTTAGAGTTTTGGAAGTTAATTAATAGTTAACAAATGTCTAATATATGTATTTAAGTTTTTAAATATCAAGGAAGGTTGATAAATGTGTTTCCTAATAGTTAGAACTCACGGGACGCTGATCGGAAGCCGTGAGTTCGAGTTATTTGACTTGTAGCGGACTGTTTTGTGTTGCTGTTGGGCTGCGTGTTTTACTACAGTTTTGTGGAGTTTTGGAGGAGGAAGTGTGTGGAGAAACACCATATATATCTAGGGTTGTGATCTGGTCGTTCGTTGTAACATTTTTGGGTCGTTTGACACGACTACGGTGGTCATCTTATGTATGAAGTGATTAGGTTGTGTGTGGACTGTTTTGGGAGGATCAATATGATTATTATTGATGTTGTTTTGGATGTTTGGTGATTGTTTTGACTTGTGTGAAGTCATATATAGGTTATGTGCTGTCCGTTTCATCGTAAAATAGGTTGTGGTCGATACATAATAGTTATGACGCTTAAACGATAACGATAGTGTCGTTTCTCTTATTGTAGATTAAGGAGTTTTGACATTTGCGTAGCTTGAGGTTGGGGAAGTATATACAAGGTATGTGCGGCTATCCCTTTCCTTCTTTTGCACGACTCCGATTGTACATAATGCAATGAACGAGCTTCCAAAGATACTATACTCTTAGAAGCTAGCAGTACTTACATTGTTTCCCTTCTTATGGAACAATTGATGTTGAGGTTGCTTCTCTTATTCTTATGTTATCAATGTTATTGGTACTTCTTGATTCTTATAAGATTCTCTATGAGAGCTATCTCTAATTATGTGTATGGAGAATATCGTCCTTATGTCACTCCGAAATGTTCAGAACATGATTCCATTGAGTCATGCATGCATTATATATATGTATCTATTTTACTCTACCGAGTCGCGCTATAGTCGGCCGGGTATGGCACCTATTGTGCAACCACTGATCAGTTGAGTTTACCGAGTCCTGTTTGAGGCCGGGTATGATATGATGATGATGATGTCCATAGAGGGGAATGTTCTATGATGATGATGATGCCCAAATAGGCGAATGTTTTAAAACGATTATGTGTATATATGTATCATGCATTTCATGTTACTGTTTCTTAGAAGCACTCAAATGCTACAAGTCGTATCTCCTATATCTCTCTTTACATTACTGTTCTTATTTATGCTTTCCTGCCCTACATACTCAGTACTTTATTCGTACTGACGTCCTTTTTATTTGTGGATGCTGCATGTCATGCTGCAGGTCCTGATAGACAGGTAGACACAGCTCCCCCACCACAGTAGGCTTTCCTGTTCAGCGGTTATAGGCGAGATCCCTTCTCCGGACTTGCCGTGGTCTTGGTATGCATTTTGTTATAGAAGTTATGGGTATGTTGGGGCCTTGTTCCGGCTATGTTGCATTACTTATGCTTCTTTAGAGGCTCATAGACAGGTGTCGACTCATGTATAGTTTGGTATGCCTTGTTGGCTAATTTTTGTTGTATAGTCTTTCATGGCAGCATTGAGCTTGTACCTTTTATGTAGTTTCTTAGCAATCTAGCCATCCCATGTTATGTATGTTCATGATCCATATCTACCATTTTATTGATGTCGTTATCCCTTAAAGATAATAAAGAAGACTAGATAAAATGTACGTTGGTGCTCGACAAATATGGCCCGGGTTCTAGTCATGATCCTTCAGTTTGGGTCGTGACAAACTTGGTATCAAAGCAGGTCTGTCGTAGGGGTTGTCTATGAGCCATGTCTAGTAGAGTCTTGTTTATGGGTGTTTTGTGCACCACACTTATAAGCAAGAGGCTAGAGGGCATTTAGGACTGTTACTCTTTCTTCTTACTCTAGATCGTGTGGTAGAGCTCAATCGTAAGAACTCAATTTCCTCAATTATATCTTATTTATAATACGACAATGCATACATCTTGAAAAATGGATGGTAAGAGATT